>CM032160.1:25626820-25728686 GCA_018901935.1 Pugionium cornutum
AAGCAAGTCAAGGAGCTCCTGGAGAAGGGATATGTTCGAGAGAGCCTCAGTCCATGTGCTGTACCAGTGCTACTAGTGCCCAAGAAGGATGGGACTTGGCGCATGTGCGTGGACTGCCGAGCAATCAACAACATCACAGTCAAGTATAGGCATCCAATACCACGACTGGATGACATGCTAGATGAGCTAAGTGGAGCCACGGTCTTCTCCAATATAGACCTCAAAAGTGGATACCACCAGGTAAGAATGAAGGAAGGTGATGAGTGGAAGACTGCTTTCAAGACAAAGCAAGGGCTCTACGAGTGGACAGTCATGCCATTTGGCTTGACTAATGCCCCATGCACCTTCATGCGCCTTATGAACCAAGTTCTTAGGGCGTACATCAGTAAGTTTGTGGTAGTTTACTTTGATGACATTTTGGTTTATAGTAAGTGCCTACGGGAACACCTCACACATCTTGAGATGGTACTTAAAACCCTTCGACAAGAAGAGCTTTATGCCAATCTCAAGAAGTGCACCTTTTGTACTGATAAGCTTGTCTTTTTAGGTTTTGTTGTGAGTTCACAGGGCCTACAGGTTGATGAAGAGAAGATTCGAGCCATACAAGAATGGCCAACACCAGGAAACATCAGCCAAGTAAGGAGCTTCCACGGACTGGCCAGCTTCTATAGGAGATTCGTGCCCAACTTCAGCAGTATTGCCTCACCACTGACGGCAGTAGTGAAGAAGAACGTGGGATTCAGCTGGGGAGAAGCTCAGGAGAAAGCATTCCAGGCCTTGAAGGACAGCCTTACACACGCACCAGTGCTAGTCCTTCCCGACTTCAACAAGACGTTTGAAATGGAGTGTGATGCCTCTGGAATAGGCATAGGAGCAGTGCTACACCTACGGCAGGAAAGGTTCCCAAACCTAAGGAGTTCCAAGCTAGCACCAAGAGGAGATGGACCATTCAGAGTACTCGAGAGTATCAACAACAACGCCTACCGGATCGAGCTGCCAGGTGAGTTTAATGTGTCCAATACGTTCAATGTTACTGACTTGGCCCCTTTCCATGCAGATGATCCAGTTTTGAGGACAAAACCTACTGAAGAGGGAGGGAATGATGAGGACATCAGGTCGTACATCCAGCCAGGAGACCAGACTGGCCGACCAGGAAGCTTGCCCGAGACAGCAGGAACATCTGGCGTGCCTGCCGGACCAGAAAGTACCGCCGGACCCTCGACCTATAGGACCAGACCGGTCAACATCGCCGGCGGAGAGGCCCAAGCTTCCGGCACACTTGGTGGGGGCGTGAATGACACCGCCGGTCCCCCTGATGACACCGCCGACTCCGGGATCAACTTGGCCGGTCCTGAAGTCATTCCGGCCAGTACCGCGCACAATCCAGCCGGTGCAGCCGATCCAGCCCCAAGTACCCGCACACTTCCACTTCTACACAAGAGGACTCGGACCAAATGAGCTACCAGCTCCAGGACATGCACTTAGAGGAAGTATCTACACCAGTGGTACCTCCAGGAGCAATGACAAGAAGCAGATCAAGAGCACTCTTCCACAAATTCAGCTTATGGGTCGACAAGCTTCTAGAGGAAGAGCAGCTAAGGACAATGGGCCAGAAGAGCAAATTAGAGTCAAAAGGCTTCTCAACAACACAAGGAACATCAGAGACTTGGGCTTTAGTTGCAAGAGAGGTCAGGGCCCAAAGATTTTAAACCCTACTCCAAGTCGAAGACTAGGAGCAAGGCGCGTGCATGCCACAAGGACGGCCACCTTCCATTTCTTGGCGTGAGGTGAGTTAAGGTAAGTTTACATTCGAATATATGCCTCTTTCTGTTTTGCAGGGTAGGATCTAGTTGCTTTGTTTTGAGTCAAAACATTTTAGGAATAGGTCCTTTTTTATTATACACTTTTGTATTTTTCCTTTTGTGCACTTTTGTAAACTTTCCTTTTTCTTATTTGAGTCGACCCTAGTAGGTCAAGCTGTCGAGCATATTAATAAGGCTCCTTCCAGCATTGTAGTTCGACAACCTTTTTGATTATTAATAAAGTAGAACTTTTTCCTACGAGCTTTCTCTCAAGAGAGACTTGTGCGCTTAGAACCTAGTTGAGACCAGCCCTCCTAGCTCTAAGTTTGTGATTTATCACGAGGTTCATCACCCCTCGTGTGGTTCACTTCACCCTTTCATCCTTTACCAACCAGAAAACCTCTATCCAGAAGCCTAAGGTCGAGTTTCTCACCTAATCTTCTACAAACAGCCCACGCGCATCCAAGCCTTGAATCGAGGCTTGTATCAGGTGGTTAGGGCCTTCAGTAGTGATGTAAGATTGAATATCAATCTCACAAGCGGTACGGCCATGACTCGCAAGACCAAGAATCTCTCTTGGCTTAAGCGGGCAAGGGAACTAAAAGGAGGGGGTTTTGATCGAATCACACGATCAATGGTGAACCAAGGGAGTTTGAATCTCTCAAACTAACCTGGCCGTGGCTTCAATAGAAAGGAAGTGAATCACACACTTTATTTCTAAAGAACAAGAACAAGACTCAAAGACAAGGCTTTGAAGAAAATACTTTGTATTCAAATTTAATTTCAATGGTGGTCTATCTTTACAATGAGGTCGTGCTGAGCTTATATAGTGCTCCTAGCAATGGTCCTAAATCTAAAAAGGAGATAACGAAATCATACATTTAAAATATATGGTTGTTGGCCATTAATGTCTAGTTTGGCCACCAAGGAAAGTGTATATGCTTGTATCTTGAGAGCTTTTGGGCGAATGTAATGTGTTTAGGTACATCGTGGATACTTTGGAAGTGCTTAAGGGAGCTCCTAGAAGTACCAAAAAGTCTCCTCGTTGCCAAAGAAACGTTTAGAGACTCTCATATAAGGAAAGTTCCAGATATGGCAAGTTTCGAGAACTCCAATTTGATGTATGGTGCATGACTTGATCTGGCCTTGTTTGGGGGTGAGCTCCATGTCACCGCATGTCCTCTATGAGTCAGGATTATAGGCCAGATTTGGTCTTTGCTGGCCGCTTCTTGGTTAAGCTTGGATTCATGAAGATACAACCATGTATCCTTTTGCGCGTATTTGGCCGCATTTGCGCGTATTTGGCCGCCTTTGTGTTCCTTGGGCCAGCCGGGCCGGGAAGTTGACCAGGGGTTGTACCGATGACCTCATCAAGTAGGGTCATGGCCAGCCCTCACGTTCCTTATGGCCTGGAATCTTACTGGCCGTTCAACACGCTCAAGCCTTTCTCCAATGGATACGAGTTGGGTTTGAAGTATGGTGAACATGGCCATCATGGCCTCGGTTGCATCCTGGTTTCCTCCTACTACCATCGTATGCTGCAAGAGAAAACAAGGGTGATTTGCTCCTAAGAATTTCTCTAGCGGTGGGTTTTATAGTAGGTTAAAACTTAGAAGAAAAGGCAAAATAGAAAAAAGGAAAATTGGCAAAAGGAAAAAGACAATTAATGGTGCAATCTTTTAGGATTCATGATGAGGACACTAGACCGTCTGGCCGTCCAGAAGATCAAAATGGCAAACAAGAAGGCTGCCCGAGAGAGCCAGGCAATTTGGCGAGTCTTCTGGGCCAAACGGTACCGCCGACCTTATGACCAGCCAGGCCGGGCCGACCAACTTCGCCAGCGAATAGGCCCAAACCTCCGGCCCAACTGGCGGCGAGGTGAGTAACACCTCTGGCCCATCTGGTGATGCCACCAGCTGAATGGCCAGCCCCGATTACAACTCGGCCAGCACAACACACGGCCCAGCCGGCTCAAGCGATCACTCGTCCATTTCAAGCTTTACACAACAAGACTCAGACCAGATCAGCTACCAGCTTCAAGGCATGAACCTAGAGGAAGTTTCTACACCAGTGGTACCACCAGGAGCTATGACAAGGAGCAGGACAAGGGTACTCTTCCACAAGTTCAGCTTGTGGGTAGACTAGCTCCTAGAAGACCAACCACAAGGAGTATTGGGCCAAGAGTGCAAGGAACAAGTCAAGGGATTTTTAACATCTCAAAGTACTCCAGAGACTTTTGCTTTGGTGGAAAAGGAGGTCAAGACCAAACATTTCATAAACCTACTTCAAATCGAAGGCTAAGCGCGTGTAACAAGGTCGGTCACCTTCCATTTCATGGCCGAATGGTAAGTAGGTAAGTTTTCAATTATAAGATTTCCTTTTCTGTTTTGCAGGGTAGGAATGAGTAGTTTTCTATTTTCTTGAGTCAAGAACATGTAGATGTCCTTTTTCGGTTATTCCTTTTTGTAATTTTTGCTTTATGCAATTTTGTATCTTTTCCTTTTCTTTTTGGGTCGATAGTAGAAGTTCAAAGCTGCTGAGCATATTAATAAATCTCCTTTCAGCTTTGTAGTTCGACAAGTTTTTGATATTAATAAAGAGAGCAGTTTTTCTTTCAGTTTTTCTCACAAACTCTATCGCTTAGAACCGTAGTCGAGACCAGCCCTCCTAGCTTTTAAGTTTCTGATTTATCACGAGGCTTTCCATCCCTCATGTCTTTCACCTCACCCAACCACCCAATACCCAACACCCACCAGAAAACCCCACTCTAGAAGCCTAAGGCTGAGTTTCTCGCCTAATCTTCTCCAACTGGTCCAAGAGTGCTACGGCCTTGATTCAAGGCTTGTATCATTTTGGTATCAGATATTAAGCTCCTACAAACCAGGTTGTTTCTATCTTACTTTAGTTTGATTTCCAGTCCGTGCATTAGCTTAATTCCATTGAAAAAACAATATTACCTAAAAATCGAAACCGAGTGCATCCTTTCCTACGTGCATCACTAGGTTAGAATCATTCTCTTCCCTGGATCTTTGTTTTTCCTTTTTTCTAAGCATATTGCAATTAATTAGAATAATTGAAAACTGAAAACAATAAAATTATCCCAAAAAATCAAAAGAAAATTGGCTAGAAATATAGGAAGATTTGCACAATAACTGCTTTTCGTTTTGCTAGATTTTTTCCTTTTTTCTATTTTGCCTTGTCTTTAAATTTTCTCCTATTATAAAAACCCTCTTCTAAAGAATTTTTAGGAGCAACTAACCCTATTTTCTCTTTTAGCAAAAGATGGCTGAAGGGGGAAATCAGGATGCCACTAAGGCTATGATGGCCATGTTCACCACACTCCGAGCTCAACTCGCATCAATAGGCGAGAGGCTGGAGCGTGTGGAAAGGCTGGTGAGATTCAAGGCCATAAGACACGTGAGTGCTGGCCAAGACCCTTCTGAAGGTCCTCACCACCCAAGGCCACGGCCAGAACAGGAGGAGGCCCACCCGGATGAAGATGAGGGCCACCAGCCTCATCTTAGACCGAGACCGAGAGGACCTCCACGGCAACCAGAAGAAGAGGGCAATGGCAACGAGCCATATGGTTACCACTAGAGACCAAGAATACCCCCTAAACATCATGAGGATGGAGATGACTATGCATATAACCGGGTAAACAATCATGGCGTCAAACTAACACCTCCAAGTTTTGCAGGAAAAGTAGACCCTGAGGCCTATCTAGATTGGGAAAGGAGGATGGATCACATCTTCAACCACTACAACCAACCAGGCCCAAGGAGAGACTCCATCGCAGTAGCACAACTCACGGGTAATGTCATCATCTGGTGGGATCGTGAGGCTTCTGACCGTAGGAGATGGAGGTTGAGACCCGTAGATTCTTGGGTCGGACATGAAGGATCTCATGAGACAAAGGTTTGTTCCACCTTATTTCCATAGGGATTTGCAACGCCTTTTTCGTACTCTTATACAGGGCACAAGATCAGTGGAGGAATACTATGAGGAGTTCGAGAGACTCAGGAATAGGCTGGAGCTCAATGATGATGAAGAAGCATTGATGGCATGATTTTTGGATGGATTGCAAGAAAGAATCAGCCGGAAAGTGGAGAGGCAGATCTCTAGTGACTTCAAGGATTTGTTCCACCTTTCTGTCCAGGCTGAACAGCACCTCAGGCGTAAGAGCCAAGACATACACAACAGACCTAAGATGCCTTGGGCACCAAACAATGGCACCAAGCTCGTAGGCAAAGGCAAGAGCATTGAGATTGAGTCACGGTTCAAGCGCAAGCCTCCTGAACAAATCTGTGACCAAAGAGAGCCTAGTAAGCCTTCTAACCCTCAGAGATCACGTGATATCACTTGTTTCAAGTGTGGGGATGGCGGTCACAATATCAGTGGAGTGCCCAAACAACCGGGTCATGCTAATCACGGAGGTTGGAGAGTACGAGTCGCAAGATGAAGAGGATTTCGAACAAGAAGCAGATTATGGAGACATATGTGGGAGAGGTACTGGTGACAAGACTAATCCTCAGTGCAATGGTTGATCCCTATGAGACCATTCAAAGGGAGAACATCTTCCACAGCCGGTGCACCATCAAGGGCAAGGTATGTAACATCATCATAGATGGTGGGTCTTGCATTAACGTGGGTAGTGCATATATGGTTGATAAGCTAGGTCTACAGAAGACTAAGCACCCCTGGCCATACCGACTAAGATGGCTAGATGACAAGGTGAAGCTCAAGATTCATGAGCAAGTAACCGTGTCATTTAGTGTAGGCAGATACCAAGACCAGGTAGTTTGTGATGTGGTACCCATGCAAGCTGGCCATCTTCTTCTACGAAGACCATGAAAATTCGACAACGATACAAGGCATGATGGCCGAACCAATCTATATACTTTTGTGCATGACAAGAGAAACGTCAGCCTAGCCCCTCTCACTCCTGCCCAGGTACACGAGTTACTACTACAAATGACTACGCAAAAGAGGCTCATTAAGTCTAATTTTCCTATTCAATCAATTCAAGTCCAGAGAGCTTTCGCCTCTAAGGACCTAATGCTACTAATGGGTTGTAAGGAAGTTTTGAGTGCAGAAAAGAAGTTTGCATGGGTACCACCAATCACTCTGGCCGGCTCTGATTACAACTCGGCCAGCTCAACACACGGCCCAGCCGGCTCAAGCGATCACACAGCAACTTCAAGCTCTACACAAGGAGACTCAGACCAGATCAGCTACCAGCTTAAGGCATGAACCTAGAGAAAGTTTCTACAGCAGCGGTACCGCCAGGAGCCATGACATGCAAGTAGCAGAAAAGGGCACTCTTCCACAAGTTCAGCTTATGGGTACACAAGCTCCTAGAAGACCAATGACAAGGAGCATTGGGCCAAGAGTGCATGGAACAAGTCAAGGGCTTTTCAACATCTCAAAATACTCCAGAGACTTGGGCTCTCGTGGCAAAGGAGGTCAAAGCCCAACATTTCATAAACCTACTTCAAATCGAAGGCTAAGCGCATGTAAGAAGATCGGAAACCTTCCATTTCTTGGCCAAATGGTAAGTAGGTAAGTCAGTTAGAAGATTGCCTTTTTCTGTTTTGTAGGGTAGGAATTAGAAGTTTTCTATTTTATTGAGTCAAGAACATTTAAGTAGATGTCCTTTTTTCGGTTATTCGTTTTTGTAAATTTTCTTTTTTGCACTTTTTTATCTTTTCCTTTTCTATTTGGATCGACCCTAGAAGGTAAAAGCTGCTGAGCATATTAATAAGGCTCCTTTTAGCATTGTAGTTCAACAAGTTTTAGATATTAATAAAGAGAGCACTTTCTCTTAGAGTTTTTCTCACAAAATCTTACGCATAGAACCCTAGTCGAGACGAGCCCTTCTAGCTTCTATGTTTGTGATTTATCACGTGGCTTTCCATCTGTCGTGTGGTTCACTTCACCTCTCCATCCAATACCAACAAGAAAACCCCTATCCAGAAGCCTAAGGTCGAGTTTCTCACCTAATCTTCTCCAACCGGTCCACACGTGCTACGGCCTTCATTCAAGGCTTGTATCATGGGGTGAGATGAACCACACGAGGGATGGAAAGCCTCATGATAAATCACAACTTAGAAAAGGTTCTGCATGAAGTTTTAGGAGAAAACTGTGATCTCTCTTTTTAATCACTATTTCAGAGCCTCTGTGCTGCTCAGCAGTGAAAACATGAAAAAAAATACAAAAGTGCATAAAGGAAAAAAAAAAGGAATAACGAAAAGGACTAAATAAAACACTTTCCTCAAAAACAAAGGGCAAATATATAATTGAAAACTTACCTGCTTACCATTCTGCCAGAAATGGCCTTTGCTGATCACTCAATTTGAGGGTGAATGAGCCTTGACCTCTTTTTCCACGAAATCCCAAGTCTCTAGAGTCCTTTGAGATGTTGAGAAGCCCTTAATTCATCCTTGTCTTATTTGATCTAAAGTGAGTGGCACCACTGGTGTAGAGACTCATCGAGAATGTGAAGCTTGTGAAAGATGAAGTGTGATCGCTTGATCAGCTGACCAAATCCTGGTGATGGCTGACATCAGCTGGCCAGTGGTGTTTGTCACGTTGTGCCAGTTGGGCCGGAGGTTTGGGCCTCTCCGCCGGGAAAGTTGGTCGGCCATGCCCGGCTGATCGTAGGGCTGGTGGTACCGCTTGGCCCGGCAGACGTGCCAACTGGCCCGGCTGTCTCGGGCAGGCCTTCTGGTCTGCCATTTCGATCTTCTGGCCGGCCAGAAGATCTCGTGTCCTCATCATTTCGGCCAAAAATGGAAGGTCGCCGACCTTGCTTGCACGCGCCTAGTCTTGGACTTGAAGTAGGGTAATATATTGTTGGGCCTTGACCTCCTTTGCCACGAGAGCCCAAGCTTCTGGAGCACTTTGGCGAGTTGAGAAGCCCTTGACTTGATCATTGCACTTTTGGCCCATTGTTGCTTGTCTTTGGTCTTGTAGGAGCTTTTTCATCCACAAGATGAACTTGTGGAAAAGTGCACTTGTTCTGCTTCTTGTCATAGCTCCTGGTGCTACCATTGGTACAGAACTTTACCCTAGATCCATACCCTGAAGTTGGCTGGTGATTTGGTCCGAGTCTCCTTGTGTGGAGCCTGAGCTGGCCGTGTTATCGCGTGAGCCGGCTGTGCCATGGGTTGAACTAGCCGAAATGTTGTCGGAGCCGGCCGGAATGCTAGATGAGCCAGCGGTTAGACATTTGGGCCTCTTCACCGGCAGAGTTGGTTGGCCCGGCCCTATTGCTCATCGGGCCGACGGTACCGCTTGGCCTGGCCAAATTGACTATCGGGCCGGATGTCTCGGGGTGGCCTTCTTCAGGATCTGGTCGGCCATCTTCATGATCTGGCTGGCCTTCTTCATGGTCTTGTCGGCCATTTTCTCATCAGGGTGCCACTAGGTCAGAATGAAGGAAGGCGATGAATGGAAGACCGCCTTCGAAAAAATGCAAGGGTTGTACGAGTGGACAGTCATGCCATTTGGCTTGACCAATGCTCCAAGCACCTTCATACGCCTTATGAACCAAGTTCTTAGGGCGTACATCAGTAAGTTTATTGTTGTATACTTTGATGATATTCTAGTTTACAATAAGTGCCTTAAGGATCATAT
Organism: Pugionium cornutum; assembly: GCA_018901935.1. Taxonomy (NCBI): domain Eukaryota; kingdom Viridiplantae; phylum Streptophyta; class Magnoliopsida; order Brassicales; family Brassicaceae; genus Pugionium; species Pugionium cornutum. Next base: position 25,636,258 of record CM032160.1, read on the forward strand.
TACACATCTTGAAATGGTGCTAAAGACCCTTCAACAAGAAGAGCTCTCTATGCTAATATCAAGAAGTGCACCCTTTGTACTGATAAGCTTGCTTTCCTAGGCTTTGTTGTTAGTTCATGGGGCTTACAGGTTGATGAGGAGAAGATTCAAGCCATACAGGAGTGGCCAAAACCAAGTAACATCAGCCAAGTAAGGAGCTTTCATGCCCTGGCCAGCTTCTACCGGAGATTCGTGCCCAACTTCAGAAGAATTGCATCACCCTTGACGGTAGTTGTGGAACGTGGGGTTCAGCATGGGAGAAGCCCAAGAGAAGGCATTCCAGGCCTTGAAGGACAGCCTCAATTTGGAGAAGCCCAAGCAGCATTGCCTCACACCCCGGTGTTAGTCCTACCCGATTTCAACAGGACATTTGGAGTGGAGTGTGATGCCTCAGGCATAGGCATAGGTGCGGTTCTAACCCAAGGAAGACAACCATACTTCAATGATAAGTTAGGTGGGGCCTCACTAAACTACCCCACCTACGACAAGGAGCTCTATGCCCTAGTCCGATTCTTGAAGACTTGGTAACACTATTTGTTGTCCAAGGAGTTTGTGATCCATACTGATCATGAGACTCTAAAACACCTCAGAGGGCAAACAAACCTCGAGAGGAGATATGCTACGTGGATGGAGTACATTGAGACCTTTTCCTACGTCATCAAGTACAAGAAAGGCAAGGACAATGTAGTAGCTGATACATTATCAAGGAGGTATGCCTTGATATCAACAATGGAAGCAAAGATCTTATGATTTGAGCACATCAAGGCCCTATACAAGGATGATCCTGACTTTGCTGAAAGCTACAAGGAATGTGGCCCTTGGAGTCAACCGGGAAGGTCTATCTTCATCATGGATTCTTGTTCCAAGAAAGAAGATTGTGCATTTCTCAAGGATCTCTACGAGAGCTTATCACCCGGGAAGTTCATGGTGGATGTCTTATGTGCCACTTTGGTGTTGAAAAGACATTGGCCGTGGTCAAGGAACACTTCTACTGGCCACACATCAAGAGGACCATAGAAGCCCACTGTGCAAGGTGTGTCACTTGCAAAAAGGCGAAGTCCCGCGTACACCCTCATGGGTTGTATCTCCTCCTGCCCATACCCACGCATCCATCGGTAGACATCTCAATGGACTTCGTTCTAGGCCTGCCTAAGATCAACCACAAAGATGCAATCTTTGTAGTGGTAGACCGTTTCTCTAAGATGGCCCACTTCATAGTGTCTGCAAACGTTAATGATGCCACACAAACGGTAGAGCTATTCTTCAAGGAGATAGTGTGCCTTCATGGAGTGCCAAGGACCATCTTATCAGAACGAGACACCAAGTTTCTGAGCCACTTCTGGAGGACCCTGTGGAGAAAACTAGGCACGAAGCTTCTGTTCTCTACCACGTGCCACCCTTAGACCGATGGCCAAACTGAGGTGGTCACCCAGAGCCTATCTACTCTTCTCAGGACAACCCTTGGGAAGAACCTCAAGGCATGGGCGGAATGCCTGCCAATTATAGAGTTTTCCTACAAACAGTGCACTCAGCGACCAAGTAGACCCCTTTTGAAGTTTTCTACGGCTTCAACCCTCAAACACCCTTGGAGCAAATACCACTACCACCAGCAGAGATGACCAACCTCAACAGAAAATCTAAAGCAGAGATCATCAAGAAGTTTCACTAGAAGGTCATGGAGAACCTAGAGAAGAGGACCGGAAAGTACGTGACTCATGCCAACAAGGGAAGAAGGGAGATGATCTTCCAACCAGGCGATTGGGTGTGGCTACCTACAAAGAGATTGGAGTTCAAGTTAGAAGGGACCATTCAATCAGGAGAATCAACATGCCTACGAGAGATTCCCCCACCTAATGAGTTCCAAGCTAGCCCGCGGAGGAGATGGACCATTCAGAATCCTGGAGAAAATCATCAACAATGCCTACCTAATTGAACTTCTTGATGAGTTAAATGTGTCTAACACATTCAATGTGACTGATTTAGCTCCTGGCAGAAGATCCAGTTTTGAGGACAAAACCTACCGAAGGGGGAGGGGATGATGAGGACACCAGATCAAATGGCCGGCCAGATCGTGAAGCTGCCTGACCAGATCGTGAAGCTGCCTGACCAGATCGTGAAGCTGCCTGACCAGATCGTGAAGCTGCCTGACCAGATCGTGAAGCTGCCTGACCAGATCGTGAGGAAGGCATGCCCAAGACAGCCAGACCGATAGGCGACTTGGCCGGGCAAAATGGTACCGCTGGCCCGATGAGCAATAGGGCCAAGCCGACCAACTCTGCCGGCAAAGCAGATAAAATGTACTGCCCAACAGGCGGCGATGTGGCCAACACCGCCGGCTTGGTTGGTGACATGTCCGGCGCACCTAGCATTCCAGCTGGCTCCGATAACTTTTCAAAAAGCTCAACACGCGGCACAGCTGGCTCACACGATCACATGGCCTGCTCAAGCTCCACACAAGGAGACTCGGACCAAATCACCAGCCAACTTCAAGGCATGGACCTAGAGGAAAGTTCTACCACAATGGTACCACCAGGAGCCATGACAAGAAGCAGAACCAGGGCACTCTTCCACAAGTTCAGCTTGTGGGTGGAAAAGCTCCTTGAAGACCAAAGCCAAGCAATGTGCCAAGAGTGAAACAATCAAGTCAAGGGCTGCTGAACTCATTTCTTGGCAGAAAGGTAAGAAGGTAAGTTTTCAAATTATAAATTGCCTTTTCTATTTTGCAGGGTAGGAACTAGTAGTTCTTCTTTTTGTTGAGTCAAGAACAATTAAGTTGGTGCCCTTTTTTTATTGTTTCCATTTTGTAATTTTCCTTTAACCACTTTTGTAATTTTTCCATTTTTCTTTCGGGTCGAACCTAGAAGGTCAAGCTTCCGAACATATTAAGAAGGCTCCTTTCAACATTGTAGTTCGACAACCTTTTTGATATTAATAAATATCGTACTTACTTCTAAGAGTTTTTTCTATAAAAGTATTGCTGCTTAGACCTAGTCAAGACCAGCCCTCCTAGCTCTAAGTTTGTTATTTATCACAAGCCTGTTCATACCCCATGTGGTTTACCTCACCCCACCACCCATCATACACACCACAAAACCCACCGCAGAAGCCTAAAGCCGAGTTCTCCCCTAAGTTTCTTGTAACCTGTCCGAGAGTGTCACGGCCGTAGAACAAGGCTTGAATCACTTAATGAGGGCATTGGATTCGTTGCATTCTGAGCTTTGAATCAAAAGTTACGGACGATTTTGTGTGGAGATGTGAAGTTGATAGGCCATTTCAAATAATCATTCTAAACTTATCATTGGTGCTGATTGAGTAAAGGCTTATTAATGAAGAATAATGTGTGACATCACACAATTTGCGATATATTCAATTACTTGGACGATTTTTCGTAGCAATTTCAGTCTTAAATTTTGTAACAATAGAGAACATCAAGCTAGCTTAACATGGGCGTTTGATTTGCGTCATCCTGAGCTCTGAATCAAAAGTTACAGATGATTTTGTGTGGACATGTCAAGTTGACCACCTAGTGAAAATAATCATTCTAAACTGATCATTGGTTCTCATTGAGTAAAGGCTTATTAATGAAGCATAATTTGTGGCATCACGCAGTTTGCGATAGATTCGATTAGTTGGAGGCTTTGTTGTAGCTATTTCTGTTCTAAATTTCGTTACAATATAGAAAATTGAGCTAGCTTAACACAAGCGTTGGATTCGTATAATTTCTAGCTCTGAATCATAATTTATCGTTGATTTTGTGTGGACATGTGACCTTGATCGGCCAGTTAAAATGATCATTCTTAACAGATCAATGGTTCTCATTGAGTAAAGGCTTATTAATGAAGCATAATGTGTGGCATCACGTAGTTTCCGATAGATTCGATTACTTCAAAGCTTTGTCAAAGCTACTTCAGTTTTAAAATTTGTCACAATATAGAAAATTGAGCTAGCTTAACGTGGTAGTTGCATTCGTGTCATTCCAAGCTCTGAATCAAAAGTTACAGACTATTTAGTGCGGAGAAGTCAAATTGATCGACCAGTTGAAATGATCATTCTAAACTAATCTTTGGTACTCATTGAGTAAAGGCTTATTAATCAAGCATAATATATGGCATCATGCAGTTTGCGATAGATTCAATGACTTGGACGCTTTTCGTAGCTATTTCAGTTCTAAATTCTGTCACAGTTTAGAAAATTAAGATAGCTTAACATGGGCGTTGGACTCGTGTCATTCTGAGCCCTGAATCCGAAGTTACCGACGATTTTGTGTGGACATGTGATACAAGCCTTGATTCAAGGATGTATGCGTGTGGGCTGTTTGTAGAAGATTAGGTGAGAAACTCAACCTTAGGCTTCTGGATAGGGGTTTTCTGGTTGGTAAACGGTGGAAGGGTGAAGTGAACCACACGAGGGGTGATGAACCTCGTGATAAATCACAAACTTAGAGCTAGGAGGGCTGGTCTCAACTAGGTTCTAAGCGCAAGTCTCTTGAGAGAAAGCTTGTAGGAAAAAGTTCTACTTTATTAATATCAAAAAGGTTGTCGAACTACAATGCTAGAAGGAGCCTTATTAATATGCTCGACAGCTTGACCTTCTAGGGTCGACTCAAAGAAAGAAAAGGAAAGATTACAAAAGTGCACAAATAGAAAATGTACAAAAGTGCATAACGAAAAAGGACCTATTCCTAAAATGTCTTTGACTCAAGAAATGTAAATATTCTAGATCCTACCCTGCAAAACAGAAAGAGGCAAATATTCTTATTGAAAACTTACCTTAACTTACCTCATGGCCAAGAAATGGAAGGTGGCCGTCCTTGTGGCATGCACGCGCCTTGCTCCTAGTCTTCGACTTGGAGTAGGGTTAAATATCTTTGGGCCCTGACCTCTCTTGCCACTAAAGCCCAAGTCTCTGATGTTCCTTGTGTTGTTGAGAAGCCTTTGGACTCTAATTTGCTCTTCTGGCCCATTGTCCTTGTGCTCTTCTTCCTCTAGAAGCTTGTCGACCCATAAGCTGAATTTGTGGAAGAGTGCTCTTGATCTGCTTCTTGTCATTGCTCCTGGAGGTACCACTGGTGTAGATACTTCCTCTAAGTGCATGTCCTGGAGCTGGTAGCTCATTTGGTTCGAGTCCTCTTGTGTAGAAGTGGAAGTGTGCGTGTACTCGGCTGGATGGCCTGTACCGGCTGGATTGTGCGCGGTACTGGCCGGAATGACTTCAGGACAGGCCAAGTTGATCCCAGAGTCGGCGGTGTCATCAGGGGGACCGGCGGTGTCATTCACGTCCCCAACAAGTGTGCCGGAAGCTTGGGCCTCTCCGCCGGCGATGTTGACCGGTCTGGTCCTATAGGTCGAGGGTCCGGCGGGACTGTCTGGTCCGGCAGGCGCGCCAGATGGTCCTGCTGTCTCGGGCAAGCTTCCTGGTCGGCCAGCCTGGTCTCCTGGCTGGATGTACGACCTGATGTCCTCATCATTCCCTCCCTCTTCAGTAGGTTTTGTCCTCAAAACTGGATCATCTGCATGGAAAGGGGCCAAGTCAGTAACATTGAACGTATTGGACACATTAAACTCACCTGGCAGCTCGATCCGGTAGGCGTTGTTGTTGATCCTCTCGAGCACTCTAAATGGTCCATCTCCTCTTGGTGCTAGCTTGGAACTCCTTAGGTTTGGGAACCTCTCTTGCCATAGGTGTAGCCACCAATCGCCTGGTTGAAAGATCACCTCCTTTCTTCCCTTGTTGGCATGAGTCACGTACTGTCCGGTCCTCTTCTCCAAGTTTTCTGCTACCTTCTGGTGTAACCTCCTTATGAACTCTGCCTTGGATGCTCCGTTGAGGTTGGTCATCTCAGCTGGTGGTAGTGGTGTTTGCTCCAATGGGGTGAGAGGGTTGAAGCCGTATACCACTTCAAATGGTGTCTTCTTGGTTGCTGAGTGCACGGCTCGGTTGTAAGTGAACTCTATGAATGGCAGGCACTCCACCCAAGTCTTTAGGTTCTTCCCTAGTGTAGTCCTGAGAAGGGTTGATAGTGTCCTGTTGACAACTTCAGTTTGGCCATCGGTTTGAGGATGGCAGGTGGTAGAGAAGAGTAACTTCGTGCCTAGCTTTCTCCAAAGGGTCCTCCATAAGTGGCTGGGGAACTTGGTGTCCCTGTCTGATATGATGGTCCTTGGAACTCCACGAAGCCGTACTATCTCCCATAAGAACAGCTCAGCTGTTTGAGTGGCATCATTGACATTGGCACATGGAATGAAGTGTGCCATCTTGGAGAATCTGTCCACCACTACAAAGATTGCATCTTTGTGGTTGATCTTAGGCAGACCTAGAACAAAATCCATCGAGATGTCCACCCATGGATGTGTTGGTATGGGCAGTGGGAGATACAACCCGTGAGGTTGCACTCGGGACTTTGCCTTCTTGCAAGTAATGCATCTTGCACAATGTGCTTCTACTGTCCTCTTGATGTGGCCAGTAGAAGTGCTCCTTGACCACTGCTAGAGTCTTGTCGACACCAAAGTGGCCCATGAGTCCTCCTCCATGAGCTTCTCGGATGATAAGCTCCCTTAGTGATCCCTGTGGTATGCACAGCCTTCTTTCTCGGAACAAGAATCCCTCATGGATGTAGAATTTGCCATGACTCCTGTGCTACACTCCTTGTAGCTCTCAGCAAGTCAGGATCATCCTTGTATAGATCCTTGATGTGCTCGAATCCTAGGACCTTTGCCTCCATTGTTGATATCAAGGCAAACCTCCTTGATAGTGCATCGGCTACCACATTGTCTTTGCCTTCTTGTACTTGATGACGTATGGGAAGGTCTCTATGAATTCCATCCACCTGGCATATCTCCTCTTGAGATTGGTTTACCCTCTGAGGTGTTTGAGAATCTCATGATCAGTGTGGATCATAAACTCCTTGGACAGCAAGTAATGCTGCCAAGTCTCCAATGCTCGGACAAGGGCATAAAGCTCCTTGTCATAAGTGGGGTAGTTCAGTGAGGCACCACCTAGCTTCTCACTGAAATATGCCACTGGTCTCCCTCCTTGAGTTAGCACTGCTCCTATGCCTATTCCAGAGGCATCACACTCCACTTCAAACGTCTTGTTGAAGTCGGGAAGGACCAACACTGGTGCGTGTGTAAGGCTGTCCTTCAAGGCCTTGAATGCCTTCTCCTGAGCTTCTCCCCAGGTGGATCCCACGTTCTTCTTCACTACTGCCGTCAGTGGTGAGGCAATACTGCTGAAGTTGGAATCTCCTATAGAAGCTGGCCAGTCCGTGGAAGCTCCTTACTTGGCTGATGTTTCCTGGTGTTGGCCATTCTTGTATGGCTCGAATCTTCTCCTCATCAACCTGTAGGCCCTGTGAACTCACAACAAAACCTAAAAGACAAGTTTATCAGTACAAAAGGTGCACTTCTTGAGATTGGCATAAAGCTCTTCTTGTCGAAGGGTTTTAAGTACCATCTCAAGATGTGTGAGGTGTTCCCGTAGGCACTTACTATAAACTAGTATATCATCAAAGTAAACTACCACAAACTTACTGATGTCGCCCTAAGAACTTGGTTCATAAGGCGCATGAAGGTGCTTGGGGCATTAGTCAAGCCGAATGGCATGACTGTCCACTCGTAGAGTCCTTGCTTTGTCTTGAAAGCAGTCTTCCACTCATCACCTTCCTTCATTCTTACCTGGTGGTATCCACTTTTGAGGTCTATCTTGGGGAAGACCGTGGCTCCACTCAGCTCATCTAGCATGTCATCCAGTCGTGGTATTGGATGCCGGTACTTGACTGTGATGTTGTTGATTGCTCGGCAGTCCACACACATGCGCCAAGTCCCATCCTTCTTGGGCACTAGTAGCACTGGTACAGCACATGGACTGAGGCTCTCTCGAACATATCCTTTCTCCAGGAGCTCCTTGACTTGCTTCTCAAGCTCCTTGGACTCCTCTGGACTCATCCGTAGGCTGGCCGGTTGGGCAGGGCTGCTCCGGGCACTAGATCAATCTGGTGTTCTATGCCACGTAAAGGAGGCAAGCCTGCTGGTATCTCCTCTGGAAATACATCCTGGAATTTGTTGAGGAGTGTTGCTACTTCATGAGGTAGCTCTACCTGTCCCTGTTCTATACTCAACACTTCCTTGAAAACCATTAGTAACATTAAGTCCTTGAGGCTAAAGCTCTCCGGACATGACTAGGTTGAATAAGAAAGTTAGACTTGACAAGTTTCTTTTCCTTACTCATTTGGAGTTGTAGCTCATGTACTTGGGCAGGTGTAAGAGGAGCTAGGCTGACCTTTCTCTTGTCATGCACGAAGGTGTAGAGATTGGTTCTGCCATCATGCCTGGTCTCTTTGTCAAACTGCCATGGTCTTCCTAGTAGAAGATGGCCAGCTTGCATGGGCACCACGTCGCACGACCTGGTCTTGGTACTTGCCCACACTGAATGGCACAGTGACTTGCTCATGAATCTTGAGCTCCACTTTGTCATCAAGCCATCTCAGTCTATATGGTCGAGGATGCCGTGTCCTCTCTAGACCTAGCTTATCAACCATATACGCACTAGCAACGTTAGTGCAAGAACCACCATCTATGATGAGGTTACATACCTTTCCTTGATGGTGCAACGGCTGTGGAAGATGTTCTCCCTTTGGATGGTCTCTGAAGGATCCACCATTGCACTGAGGATCGTCTAGTGACCAGCACTTCCCCACATCAGGGTACTCAATGTCACCATATTCTCCTTCTGGTTCATAGTCCTCTTCATCTTGGGACTCATATTCTCCTGCCTCCGTAATCAGCATGACTCGGTTGTTTGGGCACTCCTTGAGATGTGTCCACGTCCCTGCACTTGAAACAAGTTATGTCACGTGATCTTTGAGGGTTAGAAGACTTACCAGGCTCTCTCTGGTCACGGGTGGGTTCAGGAGGCTTGCTCTTGAACCTTGACTCGATCTCTCGCTTTTGCCTTTGTCCACTGTCTTAGGCATGTTGCTTGGTGCCCAAGGTGTCTTAGGCTTGCTGCGGATGTCTTGGCTCTTACGTTTGATGTGCTGTTCAGCTTGCACAGATAGGTGGAACAAGTCCTTGAAGTCGTTGTAGATTTGCCTTTCCACCTTGCAGCTGATCCTTTCTTGGAGTCCATCCAAGAATTGTGCCATCAATGCTTCTTCATCATCATTGAGCTCCAATCTGTTCCTTAACCTCTCGAACTCTTCATAGTACTCCTCTACTGATCTGGTACCCTGCTTAAGAGTAAACGTCGTTGCAAATCCCTATGAAAGTAAGGTGGAACATACCTTTGTCGCATGAGGTCTTTCATTGTCGACCCATGAGTCTCCTGGTCTCATTCTCTTCCTCCTTCTGTCAGATACCTCACGATCCCACCAGATGAGGGCATTGTCCGTGAGTTGTGCTACTGCCATTGAGACTCTCCTAGGTCCTGGTTGGTTGTAGTGATCAAAGATATGATCCATTCTTCTTTCCCAATCTAGGTAAGCCTCGGGGTCTACTTTTCCTGCAAAACTAGGAGGAGTTAGCTTAACATCAGGATGAGTTACCCGGTTGTAGGTGTGTTCATCTCCATCCTCATGATGTCTAGGAGGCATCCTTGGTCTCTGGTGCAGACCATATGGCTCGAAGCCGTCATCTTCTGCCTCTGGTTGCCGTGGAGGTCCTCTCGGCCTAGGGTGATAGTCATGAGGCTGCACGTCCTCATCTCCTTCTGGCTGGGGTTCCTCCTGTTAGTGCCGTGTCCTAAGGTACTCAGGACCCTCAGGACGATCTGGCTCAGCTCTCACGTGCCTTATGGCCTGGAATCTTACTGGTCTCTCCACGCTCCAACCTCTACGCCTATGGATGCGAGTTGTGTTTGGAGTGTGGTGAACATAGCCATCATGGCTTCAGCTGCGTCTCTATTCTCTTCTCCCATGTGTGCTACAAAGAAAGAAGACAATTAGGGTTCTCCTAAATTATTAGGAGAGTTTTCTTTTTATATGTGGTTTGAAAAAATGCAAAAAGGAAAAATTCTAAAGAAAGGAAATTCAAAAAAAGGAAACTTCCTAGACAACTTGTCCTAGCTGTCCAATTCGAATTCTTTTAGTATCTTTTCTATTTTCTTTTTCTTTTCTTCTTAATTAAACTTAAAAATAAAGGAAATATGACTTTAACAAAAAGGAAAACGTGAAAGACAATGCAAAAGTGAATCTAAACCCTAGTGATACACGTAGGAGGCTAGATGCACTCGGTTTGGAGTTTGAGGTTATTTTTTGATTTTTCTTGAATGCGACTTAAACTAATGCAAGAACACAAAAAAACAAGCAAAAGGATAGAAACAACCTGGTTTAGGAGCTTTAAGCTCTGATACCAAAATGATACAAGCCTTGATTCAAGGATGTATGCGTGGGCTGTTTGTAGAAGATTAGGTGAGAAACTCAACCTTAGGCTTCTGGATAGGGGTTTTCTGGTTGGTAAACGATGGAAGGGTGAAGTGAACCACAGGGGTGATGAACCTCGTGATAAATCACAAACTTAGAGCTAGGAGGGCTGGTCTCAACTAGGTTCTAAGCGCACAAGATTCTTGAGAGAAAACTTGTAAAAAGTTCTACTTTATTAATAATCAAAAGGTTGTCGAACTACAATGCTGGAAGGAGCCTTATTAATATGCTCGACAGCTTGACCTTCTAGTCGACTCAAATAAGAAAAGGAAAGTTTACAAAAGTGCACAAAGGAAAAGATACAAAAGTGCATAACCAAAAGGACCTATTCCTAAAATGTTCTTGACTCAAAAATGTAAAGCAACTAGATCCTACCCTGCAAAACAGAAAGAGGCATATATTCGAATGTAAACTTACCTTAACTCACCTGGCCAAGAAATGGAAGGTATAGTCTTGACTTGGAGTAGGGTTAAAATCTTTGGGCCCTGACCTCTCTTGCCACTAAAGCCCAAGTCTCTGATGTTCCTTGTGTTGTTGAGAAGCCTTTGGACTCTAAATTGTCCTTAGCAGAAGCTTGTACCCATAAGCTGAATTTGTGGAAGAGTGCTCTTGATCTGCTTCTTGTCATTGCTCCTGGAGGTACCACTCTTCCTCTAAGTGCATGTCCTGGAGCTGGTAGCTCATTTGGTCCGAACAAAACACTTCAGGACCCAAGTTGATCAACTGTCAAACCAAGATAATGTTGAATCCGCATAATTAAGCTTCCTGGTCGGCCAATGTACGACCTGATGTCCTCAAAATGTCTTGCCCTCTTGCTTGAGAAATGAAAGCCAAATTAAAGGGGGACCACCTCCTCCAACTTGAGGCCCTCGTGCATCACAAGCTCGTCTTCTTCTCATTCTGCCTTCTCTTGGCTACCCTGTCTACCCTTGTTTCATTGCCGACCTGATGAACCTCGTGATAAATCACAAACTTAGAGCTAGGAGGGCTGGTCTCAACTAGGTTCTAAGTAGAGAAAACTTGTATTCTCTTTATTAATATCAAAAGGTTGTCGAACTACAATGCTGGAAGGAGCCTTATTAATATGCTCGACAGCTTGACCTTCTAGGGTCGACTCAAATAAGAAAAGGAAAGTTTACAAAAGTGCACAAAAGGAAAAGATACAAAAGTGTATAACCGAAAAAGGACCTATTCCTAAAATGTTCTTGACTCAAAATGTAAAGCAACTAGATCCTACCCTGCAAAACAGAAAGAGGCATATATTCGAATGTAAACTTACCTTAACTCACCTCACGGCCAAGAAATGGAAGGTGGCTCCTTGTGGCATGCACGCTTGCTCCTAGTCTTCGACTTGGAGTAGGGTTAAATATCTTTGGGCCCTGACCTCTCTTGCCACTAAAGCCCAAGTCTCTGATGTTCCTTGTGTTGTTGAGAAGCCTTTGGACTCTAATTTGCTCTTCTGGCCCATTGTCCTTAGCTGCTCTTCCTCTAGAAGCTTGTCGACCCATAAGCTGAATTTGTGGAAGAGTGCTCTTGATCTGCTTCTTGTCATTGCTCCTGGAGGTACCACTGGTGTAGATACTTCCTCTAAGTGCATGTCCTGGAGCTGGTAGCTCATTTGGTCCGAGTCCTCTTGTGTAGAAGTGGAAGTGCGTGTACTGGCTGGATGGCCTGTACCGCTGGATTGTGCGGTACTGGCCGGAATGACTTCAGGACCGCCCAAGTTGATCCCGGAGTCGGCGGTGTCACCAGGGGGACCGGCGGTGTCATTCACGTCCCCAACAAGTGTGCCGGAAGCTTGGGCCTCTCCGCCGGCGATGTTGACCGGTCTGGTCCTATAGGTCGAGGGTCCGGCGGTACTGTCTGGTCCGGCAGGCGCGCCAGATGGTCCTGCTGTCTCGGGCAAGCTTCCTGGTCGGCCAGTCTGGTCTCCTGGCTGGATGTACGACCTGATGTCCTCATCAACATGTAAAGTTGATCGGCCAGTTAAAATGATCGTTCTAAACTTGTCATTGGTGCTCATTGAGTAAAGCTTATTAATGAAGCATAATGTGTGGCATCACACAGTTAGCGATCGATTCGATTACTTGGAGGCTTAGTCGTAGCTATTTCAGTCTTAAATTTGCTGACAATAGATAAAATTGAACTAGCTTAACGTAGGCGTTGGATTCGCGTAATTCTGAGCTTAGAATCAAATGTTACTGATGATTTTGTGCGGACATATCAAGCTAACCGGAAAGTGAAAATGATCATTCAAAACTGATCATTGGTTCTCATTGAGTAAAGGCTTATTAATGAAGCATAATGTGTGGCATCATGCAGTTTGCGATAGTTTCAATTACATGGAGGCTTTGTCGTAGCTATTTCATCCTTTAACGTGGGCATTGTGTTCGTGTCATTCAAAGCTTTGAATCAAAAGTTATGGATAATTTCTTGCCGACATGTCAAGTCGACCAGCTAGTTAAAATGATTATTTTAAACTGATCATTCGTCCTCATTGAGTAAAGGCTTAATAATTAAGCATAATTCATGGCGTCAAGCAGTTTGCCATAGATTGGATTATGTGGACGCTTTGTCATAACTATTTCAGTCCTAAATTTTTTAACAATATAGAAAATAAAGCAAGCTTAACGTGAGCGTTGGATTCGTTTCATTCAAAGCTCTGAATCAAAAGTTATAGACAATTTAGTGGGGACATGTCAAGTTGATCGATCATTTAAAATCATCATTCCAAACTAAGCATTGGTACTCATTAGTAAAGGCTTATTAATGAAGCATAATGTGTGGCATCACGCAGTTTGCGATAGATTCAATTACTAGGAGGCTTTGTTGTAGCTATTTCAGTTTTCAATTTTGTCACAATATAGAAAATTGAGCAAGCTTAACGTGGGCATTGGATTCGTGTCATTTTGAGCTCTGTAAGTTACGGAAGATTTTATGCTGACATGTCAAGTTGACCGGTAGTAAAAATGATCATTCTAAACTGATCATTGGTGCTGCTTGAGTAAAGGCTTATAAATGAAGCATAATGCATGACATCACGCAGTTCGGATAGATAGGATTACTTGGAGGTTTTGTCATGCCTATTTCGGTCTTAAATTTTTTCACAATATAGAAAATTGAACTACCTTAACGTGGGTATTGGATTGGTGTCATTTTTGAGCTATGAATCAAAAGTTATAGACGATTTAGGACGGACATGTCAAGTTGACCGGCTAGTTAAAATGATTATTCTAAACTGATCATTGGTGCTCATTAAGTAAAGGCTTATTAATGAAGCATAATCCATGGCATCGCGCAGTTTGCAATAGATGCGATTACTTGGAAGCTATGTCGTAGCTATTTCATTCTTAAATTTTTCCACAATATAGAAAATTAAGCTAGCTTAACATGGGCGTTGGATTCATGTCATTTTGAGCCCTGAATTAAAAGTTATAGATGATTTAGTGCGGACATGTCAAGTTGATCGGCCAGTTAAAATGATCATTCTAAACTAATCATTGGTACGCATTGAGTATATGCTTATTAATCAAGCATAATGCAGGACATTTAGCATTTCGTGATAGGTTGGAATACTTGGAGGCTCTTTCGTAGCTATGTCGGTCTTAAATTTAATCACAATATAGAAAGCTAAGCTGGCTTAACGGGGGCATTGGATTCGTGTCATTATGAACTTTAAATCAAAGGTACGGACAATTTAGTGTTGATATGTCAAGTTGATCGGCCAGTTAAAATGATATTTCTAAACTGATCATTGGTGCTCCTTGAGTAAAGGGTTGTCAATGAAGCATAACTCATGGCATCACACAGTTTGGGATACATAGGATTACTGAAAGGCTTTGTGGTAGCTCCTTCCGTCTTAAATGTTGTCTCAATATAGAAACTTGAGATAGCTTAATGTGGGTGTTGGATTTGTGTCATTCGGAACTCTAAATCCAAAGTTACAGATGATTAAATGCGTACAAGTCATATTGAACGGTCAGTTGAAATGATCATTTTTAACGGATCATTGGTGCTCCTTGAGTAAAGACTTATAAAAGAAGCATAATGCATGGCATCACCCAGTTTGGGATACATTGATTTACTTAGAGGCTTTGTCGTAACTCTTTCAGTCTCAAATGTTGTCATAATGTGGAAAATTGTGCTAGCTTAACCTGGGCATTAGTTTCATGTCATTTTGAGCTATAAACCAAATGTTAAAGACGATTTAGTGCGGACATGTAAAGTTGATCAACTAGTTAACATGATTATTCTAAACTGATAATTGGTGCCCATTGAGTAATGGCATATATATGAAGCATAATGCATGGCATCACGTAGTTTGGGATAGATTGGATTACTTGGAAGCTTTATTATAGGTATTTTTATCTTAAATTTTCTCAAAATACAGAAAATTGAGATAGCTTAACGTGGGCATTGGATTCCTGTCATTATGATCTTTAAATCAAAAGTTATGGACGATTTAGTGCGGACATGTCAAGTTGATCGGACAGTTAAAATTATCATTCTAAACTGATTATTGGTTCTCCTTGAGTAAATGCTTATAAATGAAGCATAACGCATGGCATCACGCTGTGTGGGTTACATTAGATTATTTGAAGGCTTTGTGGTAGCTCTTTCAGTCTCAAATGTTGTCACATTATATAAAATCAAGCTAGTTTAACGTGGACGTTGGATTCGTCTCATTCTGAACTCTAAATCAAAAGTTACGGACGATTTCATCGGCTAGTTAAATTGATCATTTTAAACTGATCATTGGTGCTCGTTGAGCAAAGGTTTACAAATGAAGCATAATGCATGGCATCACACATTTTGGGATATATTGGATTACTTCGAGGCTTTCTCATACCTATTTCGGTCTTACATTTTATCACAATATAGAAAATTCAGCTAGCTTAACATGGATATTGGATTTGTGTCATTCTGAACTCTAAAACAAAAGTTACGAACGATTAGTGCGTACATGTCAAGTTGATTGGCCAGGCAAATTGATCATTCTAAACTGATCATTGGTGCTCCTTGAGTAAAGGATTATAAATGAAGCATAATGCATGGCATCAAGCAGCTTATGATATATTGGATTACTTGAAGCCTTTGTGGTAGCTGGTTTAGTCTCAAATTTTATCACAATATATAAAATTGAGCTAGATTAATGTGGGCGTTGAATTCATGTCATTTTGAGCTCTAAACCAAAAGTAAAAGACGATTTACTGCAGACTGGTCAAGTTCATTATCTAATTAAAATGATCATTCTAAATTGACATTAGTGCTCATTTAGCAAAGGTTTACTTGGAGGATTTGCTCTAGCTATTTCGGTATACAATTTTGTCATAATATATAAAATTGAGCTAGCTTAACATGGGGGATGGATTCGTTTTATTCAATACTCTAAATCAAGAGTTACGGATGATTGAGTGTGTACATGTCATTTTTAACGATCAGTTGAAACGATCATTCTAAACTGATCATTGGTGCTCATTCAAAAGACCTACCAAAAGAAGCATAATGCATGGCATCACACTGTTTGGGATACATTAGATTACTTAGAGGCTTTGTCGTAGGTCTTTCAGTCTCAAATGTTGTCACAATATGAAAAATTGAGCTACCTTAACGTGGGCGTTGGATTCATGTCATTTTGAGCTCTAAATAAAAAGTTAAAAAAAAGATTTAGTGCGAATATATCAAGTTGATCAGTTAGTTAAAATAATCATTCTAAACTGATCATTGGTGTTCATTATTTGTGCTCATTCTGAACTGATCATTGGTGTTCATTATTGGTGCTAATTCTAAACTGATCATTGGTGCTCATTGAGTAAAGGCATATAAATCAAGCATAATGCAAGGCATCACACAATTTGGGATAGATTGGATTAGTTGGAATCTTTTTCATGGCTTTTTTTATCTTAAATTTTGTCACAATATAGATAATTGAGGCAGCTTAGAGTGGGTGTTGGATTCGTGTCATTTTGAACTCTAAATCAAAAGTTACAGACGATTTAGTGCAGACATGTGAAGTTGATCGGCTAGTTCAAATGAACAATCTAAATTGATCATTGGTGCTCCTTTAGTATAGGCTTGTAATGAAATGTAATGCATGGCGTCAGCAGTTTGGGATATTGGATTACTTAAAGGTTTTTTGGTAGCTCTTTCAGTCTCAAATGTTGTCACAATTTGAAGATTGAGGTAGCTTAACATGGGCATTGGATTCATGTCATTTTGAACTTTAAATCAAAGGTAATGGATGATTAAGTGCGTACATGTAAAATTGAACGGCCAGTTGAAATGATCATTCTAAGCTGATCATTGGTGCTGCTTGAGTAAAGACTTATAAAAGAAGCATAATGCATGACCTCACGCAGTTTGGGATACATTGTATTACTTGGAGGCTTTGTCGTAGCTCTTTCAGTCTTAAATGTTGTCACAATATGCAAAATTGAGCTAGCTTAACGTGTGCATTGGATTCGTGTAATTCTTTACTCTAAATCAAATATTACAAAAGATTTAGTGCGCACATGTCAATTTTATCGGATAGTTAAATTGATCATTAAAGCTGATCATTGGTGCTCCTTGAGCAAAGGTTTACAAATGACGCGTATTGCATGACATCACGCATTTTGGGATACATTGGATTATTTGGAAGCTTTGTCATAGCTATTTCAGTCTTAAGTTTTGTAACAATATAGAAAATTGAACTAGTTTAACTTGGGCGTTGGATTCGTGTCATTCTGAACTCTAAATCAAAAGTTATAGACAATTTAGTTCGGACATGTCAAGTTAATTAGCCAGCTAAAATTAACATTATAACTTATCATTGGTGCTTTGAGTAAAGGCTTATAAATGAAGTATAATGCATGGCATCAAGCAGTTTGGGATACATTGGATTACTTGGAAGCTTTCTCTTAGCACTTTCAGTCCCAAATGATGTCACAATATAGAAAATTGAGCTAGGTTAACGTGGGCGTTGGATTCGTGTCGTTCTGAATGCCAAATCAAAATTTACGGATGAATAGGAGCGTACATTTCAAGTTGAACGGCTAGTTGAAATGATCATTCCAAACTGATCATTGGTGCTCCTTGAGTAAAGACTTATAAAAGAAGGATAAAGCAAGGCATTATGCAATTTGGGATACATTGGATTACTTGGAGGTTTTTTCGTAACTCTTTCAGTTTCAAATGTTGTCCGTATATGGAAAATTGAGCTAGCTTAACGTGGGCATTGTACTCATGTCATTTTGAGGTCTAAATCAAAAGTTCAAGAGGATTTAGTGCATATATTTCAAGCTGATCAGATAGTTAATATGATCATTCCAAACTTATCATTGGGGTTTCTTGAGTATAGCCTTATAAAAGAAGCATAATGCATGGCATCATGAAGTTTTGGATAGATTGGATTCTTTGGAGTCTTTGTTGTAGCTCTTTTAGTCCCAAATATTTTCACAATATGGATTATTACGCTAACTTAACGTGGATGTTGGATTCACATCATTTCAAGCTCTAAATTAAAAGATAAAGACGATTTAGTGTGGAGAGGTCAAGTTTATCAGCTAGTTAAAATGATCATTCTAAACTGATTATTGGTGCTCATTTAGTAAAGGTGCGTAAATGAAGCATAATGCATGGCATCACACAGTTTAGGATTTGTTGGATTGTTTGGACGCTTTTTCGTAAGCTATTTCGGTCTTAAAATTTGTCACAATATAGAAATTTGAGCTAGGTTAACGTGGGTGTTGGATTCGTCTCATTTCAAACTCTAAATTAAAAGTTATGGACGATTTGATGTGGACATATAAAGTTGATCAGCCAGTTAAAATGATCATTCTCAACTGATCATTGGTGCTCCTTCAATAAAGGCTTACAAATGAAGCATAATGCATTGCATCACGCAGTTTGGGATACATTGGATTACTTGGAAGCTTTGTCGTAGCTCTTTCAATCCCAAATGTTACCACAAAATAAAAAATTGAGCTTGCTTAACGTGGGTGTTTGATTCGTGTCATTCTGAACTCTAAGTCAAAAATTACGAACGATTTAGTGCGAACGTTTTAAGTTGATCGGCTTGTTAAAATGATAATTCTAAACTGAGAATTGGTGCTCCTAGAGCAAAGGCTTATAAATGAAGCGTAATTCATGGCATCATGTAGTTCGGGATAGATTAGATTACTTGGACGCTTTGTCGTATCTGTTTTGGACTTAAATTTTGTCAAAATATTGAAAATTTAGCTAGCTTAACGTGAACGTTGGATTTGAGTCATTTTGAACTTTAAATCAAAAGTTACATACGAGTTAGTCCGGAAAAGTCAAGTTGATCAGCTACTTAAAACGGTCATTCTAAACTGAGCATTGGTGCTACTTGAGTAAAAGCTTATAAATGAAGCATAATGCATAGCATCACGAAGTTGGGACACATTGGATTACATGGAGGCTTTGTCAGAACGCTCTTTCATTCTCAAATGTTGTCACAATATAGAAAATTGAGCTAGTTTAACATTGGCATTGGATTCGTGTTATTCTGAACTCTAAATAAAAAATTACCTATAATTTAGTGCGTACATGTAAAGTTGATCGGCCAGTTAAATGATCATTCTAAACTGATCATTGGTGCTCCTTGAGTAAAGGCTTATAAATAAAGCATAATGCATTATATTACGCAGTTTGGGATACATTGGATTAGTTAGAGGCTTTGTCATAGCTCTTTTAGTCTCAAATGTTGTCACAATATAGAAAATTGATCTAGCTTAACGTGGGCATTGGATTCGTATTATTCGGAACTCCAAATGAAATTTTACGGATGATTTAGTGCAGACATGTCAAGTTGATCGGCCGGTTAAATTGATCTTTCGTAAAATGATCATTGCTGCTCCTTGAGTAAAGGCTTATAAATGAAGTATAATGCATGGCATCACGCAGTTTGGGATACATTGGATTATTTGGAGGCTTTTTTCGTAGTTCTTTCATTCTCAAATTTTGTCACAATATAGAAAATTTAGCTAGCTTAACGTGGGTGTTGGATTCGTGTCATTCCGAACTCTATGTCAAAAGTTACGTATGATTAAGTGCGGACATGTAAAGTTGAACGCTAGTTAAAATGATTATTCTAAACTGATCATTAGTACTCCTTGAGTAAATGATTATAAATGACGCATAATGCAAGGCATCACGCAGTTTGGAATATACTGGATCACTTGGACGCTTTTTCGTAGCTCTTTCAGTCTCAAATGTTGTCACAATATAGAAACTTGAGCTCGTGTAACGTGGGCATTGGATTTGTGTCATTTTGAACTCTAAATCAATATTTACTGATGATTTAGTGTGGACATGTCAAGTTCATCGGCCAGTTAAATGATCATTCTAAACTGACTGTTGTTGCTCCTTAAATATAGGCATATGAATGAAGCACAATGCATGGCATCATGCAGTTTGGGATACATTCGATTACTTAAGCGATTTGTCATAGCTATTTTAGTCTCAAATGTTGTCGCAATATAAAAAAATGAGTTAGCTTAACGTGGGCATTGTATTTGTGTCATTCTGAACTTTAAATCAAAACTTACGGATGATTTAGTGCGGACATGTCAAGTTGATTGGCCAGTTAAAATGATCATTCTAAACTAATCATTGGTGCTCCTTGAGCAAAGGCTTATAAATGACGCATAATGCATGGCATCACACAGTTTTGGATACATTGGATTACTTGGAGGCTTTTTCATCACTCCTTCAGTCCAAAATGTGGTCGCAATATATAAAATGGAGCTAGGTTAATGTGGGCACGGGAGTGATGACATTTTGAGGTCTAAATCAAAAAATTAAGATGATTTAGTGCGGACATGTCAAGTTCACCAGCTAGTTAAACTGATCATTCTAAACTTATCATAGGTTCTCCTTGAGTATAGGCTTATAAAAGAAGCCTAATGCATGGCATCACACAGTTTGGAAGAGTTTGGATGACTTAGAGGTTTTATCATAGCCATTTCAGCCTTAAATTTTGTCACAATATAGAAAATTGAGCTAGCTTAACGTGGGCGTTTGATTTGTGTCATTTAGAACACCAAATCAAAACTTATGGACGATTTAGTGCGGACTTTTCAAGTTGATCGGCTAGTTAAAATAATCACTTTAAACTGATCAATGGTGCTCCTTAAGTAAAGGCTTGTCAATGAAGCATAATGCATTGAATCACGCAGTTTGGATAGATTGGATTACATGAACGCTTTATCATAGCTATTTCAGTCTCAAATATTGTAACACTATAGAAAATTGAGCTAGCTTAACATGGGCGTTGGAATCATGTCATTTTGAACTAGAAATAAAAAATTAAAGACGATTTAGTGCGGAAATATCGAGTTGATCAGCTAGTTAAAATGATCATTATAAACTGATCATTGGTGCTCATTGAGTAAAGGGTAATAAAGAAGCATAATGCATGGCATCGTGTACTTTAAGATACATTGGATTACGTGGAGGCTTTTTTGTACCACTTTCAGTATCAAATGTTTTCGCAATATAGAAAATTGAGCTAACTTAACGTGGGTGTTGGATTCGTGTCATTCTGAATTCTAAATCAAAAGTTACTGACGATTTAGTGTGCATATGTCAAGTTCATCGGCCAGTTAAATGATCATTCTAAACTGATCACTGGAGCTCCATGAGTAAAGGCTTATAAATAAAGCATAATGCATGGCATCATGTAGTTTGGGATACATTTGATTACTTGGAGGTTTTGTTGTAGCTCGATTAGTCTCAAATGTTGTGGCAATATAAAAAATTAAACTTGCTTAACGTGGGCATTGGATTTGTGTCACTCTGAACTCTAAATCAACATTTATGGATGATTTAGTGCGAACATGTCAAGGTTATGTGCAAGTTAAAATGATCATTTTAAACTGATCAATGGTGCTCCTTGAGTAAAGGCTTATAAATAAAGCATAATGAATGGCATCACGCAGTTTGGGATACATGTTATTACTTCGGGGCTTTTTCTTAGCTCTTTCAGTCTCAAATGCTGTCACAATATAGAAAATTGAGCTAGATTAACGTGGGCATTGGATTCGTGTCATTCTGAAATCTAAATCAAAAGTTACGAACGAATTAGTCCGCACATGTCAAGTTGATCTGTCAGTTAAAATGATCATTCTACACTGATCATTGGTGCTCTTTATGTAAAGGCATATAAATGACGCATAATGCATGCATCACACAGTTTCATCACTCTTTCAGTCAAAAACATTGTCACAATATGGAAAATTGAGCTAGGTTAACGTGGGTATTAGATTGATGTCATTTTGAGCTCGAAATCAAAAGATAAAGACGATTTTAGTGCGGACAGGTCAAGTTCATCAGCTAGTTAAAATGATGATTTCTTCTAAACTTATCATAAGTTTTCCTTGAGTAAAGGCTTATAAAAGAAGCATAATGCATGGCATCACACAGTTTGGAATAGTTTGGATTACTTAGAGGATTTGTCATAGCTATTTCGGTCTTAAATTTTGTTACAATATAGAAAATTGAGCTAGTTTAACGTGGGTGTTGGATTCGTGTCATTTAGAACCCTAAATCAAAACGTACGGACGATTTAGTGCTGACATTTCAAGTTGATCGGTTAGTTAAAATGATCATTTTAAAGTGATCAGTGGTGCTCCTGAAGCAAAGGCTTGTAAATGAAGAATAATGCATAGCATCACGCAGTATAGGATAGATTGGATTACATGAACACTTTGTCGTAGCTATTTCAGTCCCAAATATTGTAACAATATGGAAAATTGAGCAAGCTTAAAGTGGGCGTTGGACTCATGTCTTTTTGAACTATACATCAAAAACTAAAGACGATTTAGTGCGGAAATGTCAAGTTGATCAGCTAGCATTCTAATCTGATCATTGGTGCTCCTTGTGTAAAGGCTAATGAAGAAGCATAATGCATGGAACTACCAAGTTTGGTATACATTGGATTACTTGGAGGCTTTGTCGTCGCTATTTCAGTCTCAAATATTGTCGCAATATAGAAAATTGAGCTATCTTAACATTGGCGTTGGATTCCTGTCATTCTGAAATATAAATCAAAATTTACGTACAATTTAGTGCAGAAATGGCACGTTGATCGGTGATACAAGCCTTGATTCAAGGATGTATGCGCGTGGGCTGTTTGGAGAAGTTTAGGTGAGAAACTCGACCTTAGACTTCTTGGATAAGGATTTTTGGGTTGGTATTCGATGGAAAGGTGAAGTGAACCACACGAGGGGTGATGAACCTCGTGATAAATCACAAACTTAGAGCTAGGAGGGCTGCTCTCAACTAGATCCTAAGCGCAAAAGATTCTTGAGAGAAAACTTGTTGGGGAAAAAGTTCTATCTTTATTAATATCAAAAAGGTTGTTGAACTACAATGCTGGAAGGAGCCTTATTAATATGCTCGACAGCTTGACCTTCTAGGGTCGACCCAAACAAGAAAAGGAAAACTGACAAAAGTGCACAAAGGAAAAGATACAAAAGTGTATAATCGAAAAAGGACCTATTCTTAAAATGTCTTTGACTCAATAAAAGTAAATATTCTAGATCCTACCCTACAAAACAGAAAGAGGCATATATTCGAATTGAAACTTACCTTAACTTACCTCATGGCTAAGAAATGGAAGGTGGCCGTCCTTGGGGCATGCACGCGCCTTGCTCCTAGTCTTCGACTTGGAGAAGGGTTAAGAATCTTTGGGCCGTGACCTCTCTTGCCACTAAAGCCCAAGTCTCTGATGTCCCTTGTGTCGTTGAGAAGCCATTGGACTCTTCCTTGCATTTTAGACCCATTGTCCTTAGTCGATCTTCCTCTTGGAACTTGTCGACCCATAAGCTGAATTTGTGGAAGAGTGTCCTTGATCTGCTTCTTGTCATTGCTCCTTGAGGTACCACTGGTGTAGATACTTCCTCTAGGTGCATGTCCTGGAGCTGGTAGCTCATTTGGTCCGAGTCCTCTTGTGTAGAAGTGGAAATGCGTGTGTACTCAGCTGGATCGGCTGTACCGGCTGGATCGGCTGTACCGGCTGGATTGTGCGAGGTACTGGCCGGAATGCCTTCAGGACCGGCCAAGTTGATCCCGGAGTTGGCGGCATCACCAGAGGGACAGGCGGTGTCATCCACGTCGCCACCAGGTGTGCCGGAAGCTTGGGCATCTCCGCCGGCAATGCTGGTTGCTCTGGTCCTTGTGGTCGAGGGTCCAGCGGTACTGCTTGGGCTGGCAGGCGTGCAAGATTGTCCGGCTGTCTCGGGAAAGCTTCCTGGTCGGCCAGTCTGGTCTCATGGCTGGATGTACGACCTGATGTCCTCATCATCCCCTCCCTCTTCAGTAGGTTTTAACCTCAAAACTGGTTCATCTGCATGGAAAGGGGCTAAGTCAGTAACATTGAACGTATTGGACACATTAAACTCACCTGGGAGCTCAATCCGGTAGGTGTTGTTGTTGATCCTCTCGAGCACTCTGAATGGTCCATCTACTCTTGGTGCTAGCTTGGAACTCCTTAGGTTTGGGAACCTCTCCTGCCGTAGGTGTAGCCACACCCAATCGCCTGGTTGAAAGATCACCTCCTTTCTTCCTTTGTTGGCATTAGTCACGTACTGTCCGGTCCTCTTCTCCAAGTTTTCTGCTACCTTCTGCTGTAATCTCCTTATGAACTCTGCCTTGGATGCTCCGTTGAGGTTGGTCATCTCAGCTGGTGGTAGTGGTGTTTGCTCCAATGGGGTGAGAGGGTTGAAGCCGTATACTACTTCAAATGGTGTGTTCTTGGTTGCTGAGTGCACGGCTCGGTTGTAAGCGAACTCTATGAATGGCAGGCACTCCATCCAAGTCTTTAGGTTCTTCCCTAGTGTAGTTCTGAGAAGAGTTGATAGTGTCCTGTTGACAACTTCAGCTTTGCCATCAGTTTGATGATGGCAGGTGGTAGAGAAGAGTAGCTTCGTGCCTAGCTTTCTCCAAAGGGTCCTCCAGAGGTGGCTGAGGAACTTGGTGTCCCTGTCTGATACGATGGTCCTTGGCACTCCATGAAGCCGTACTATCTCCCTGAAGAACAGCTCAGCTGTTTGAGTGGCATCATTGACATTGGCACATGGAATGAAGTGTTCCATCTTGGAGAATCTGTCCACTACTACAAAGATTGCATCTTTGTGGTTGATCTTGGGCAGACCTAGAACAAAGTCCATTGAGATGTCCACCCATGGATGTGTACGTATGGGCAGTGGGAGATACAACCCGTGAGGTTGCACTCGGGACTTTGCCTTCTTGCACAATGAGCTTCTACTGTCCTCTTGATGTGTGGCCAGTAGAAGTGCTCCTTGACCACTGCTAGAGTCTTGTCGACACCAAAGTGGCCCATGAGTGCTCCTCCATGAGCTTCTCGGATGATAAGCTCTCTTAATGATCCTTGTGGTATGCACAGCCTTTTTCTCGGAACAAGAACCCCTGATGGATGTAGAACTTGCCATGACTCCCTGTGCCAGACTCCTTGTAGCTCTCAGCAAAGTCAGGATCATCCTTGTATAGGTCCTTGATGTGCTCGAACCCTAGGACCTTTGCCTCCATGGTGGATATCAAGGCAAACCTCCTTGATAGTGCATCGGCTACCACATTATCTTTGCCCTTCTTGTACTTGATGACGTACGGGAAGGTCTCTATGAACTCCATCCACCTGGCATGTCTCCTCTGGAGATTGGTTTGCCCTCTGAGGTGTTTGAGAGTCTCATGATCAGTGTGGATCACAAACTCCTTGGACAGCAAGTAATGCTGCCAAGTCTCCAATGCTCGGACAAGGGCATAAAGCTCCTTGTCATAAGTGGGGTAGTTCAGTGAGGCACCACCTAGCTTCTCACTGAAGTATGCCACTGGTCTCCCTCCTTGGGTTAGCACTGCTCCTATGCCTATTCCAGAGACATCACACTCCACTTCAAACGTCTTGTTGAAGTCGGGCAGGACTAGCACTGGTGCGTGTCTAAGGCTGTCCTTCAAGGCCTTGAATGCCTTCTCTTGAGCTTCTCCCCAGCTGAATCCACGTTCTTCTTTACTACTCCCGTCAGTGGTGAGGCAATACTGCTGAAGTTGGGCATGAATCTCCTATAGAAGCTGGCCAGTCCGTGGAAGCTCCTTACTTGGCTGATGTTGCCTGGTGTTGGCCATTCTTGTATGGCTCGAATCTTCTCTTCATCAACCTGTAGGTCCTGTGAACTTACAACAAAACCTAAAAAGATAAGTTTATCAGTACAAAAGATGCACTTCTTGAGATTGGCATAAAGCTCTTCTTGTCGAAGGGTTTTAAGTAACATCTCAAGATGTGTGAGGTGTTCCCGTAGGCACTTACTATAAACTAGTATGTCATCAAAGTAAACCACTACAAACTTACTGATGTACGCCCTAAGAACTTGGTTCATAAGGCGCATGAAGGTGCTTGGGGCATTACTCAAGCCAAATGGCATGACTGTCCACTCGTAGAGCCCTTGCCTTGTCTTGAAAGCAGTCTTCCATTCATCACCTTCTTTCATCCTGACCTGGTGGTATCCACTCTTGAGGTCTATCTTGGAGAAGACCGTGGCTCAACTCTGCTCATCTAGCATGTCATCCAGCTGTGGTAATGGATGCCGGTACTTGACTGTGATGTTGTTGATTGCTCGGCAGTCCACGCGCATGCGCCAAGTCCCATCCTTCTTGGGCACTAGTACCACTGGTACGGCACATGGACTGAGGCTCTCTCGAACATATCCTTTCTCCAGGAGCTCCTTGACTTGCTTCTCACGCTCGTTGGACTCCTCTGGACTAATCCGGTAGGCTGGCCGGTTGGGCAGGGCTGCTCCGGGCACTAGATCAATCTGGTGCTCTATGCCACGTAAAGGAGGCAAGCCTGCTGGTATCTCCTCTGGAAATACATCCTGGAACTTGTTGTGGAGAGTTGCTACTTCAGGAGGTAGTTCTACCTGTTCCTTTTCTACATTCAACACTTCCTTGAAAACCATTAGTAACATTAAATCCTTCGAGGCTAAAGCTCTCCGGACATGGCTTGGTTGAATAAGAAAATTAGACTTGATAAGTTTCTTTTCCTTACTCATTTGGAGTTGTAGCTCATGTACCTGGGCAGGTGTAAGAGGAGCCAAGCTGACCTTTCTTTTGTCATGCAAAAAATTGTAGAGATTGGTTCGGCCATCATTCCTGGTCTCTTTGTCAAACTGCCATGGTCTTCCTAGCAGAAGATGGCCAGTTTGCATGGGCACCACGTCGCACACGACTTGGTCTTGGTATTTGCCCACACTGAATGGAACAGTGACTTGCTCATGGATCTTGAGCTCCACTTTGTCATCCAGCCATCTCAGTCTATATGGTCGAGGATGCCTTGTCTTCTCTAGACCTAGCTTATCAACCATATATGCACTAGGAACGTTAGTGCAAGAACCACCATCTATGATGAGGTTACATACCTTGCCCTTGATGGTGCAACGACTGTGGAAGATGTTCTCCCTTTGGATGGTCTCTGAAGGATCCACCATTGCACTGAGGATGCGCTTAG
Source organism: Pugionium cornutum (assembly GCA_018901935.1). Lineage (NCBI taxonomy): Eukaryota > Viridiplantae > Streptophyta > Magnoliopsida > Brassicales > Brassicaceae > Pugionium > Pugionium cornutum. The sequence continues at coordinate 25,663,236 of CM032160.1, forward strand.
TGACCAGCACTTCCCCCACATCAGGGTACTCAATGTCACCATACTCCTCTTCTGGTTCATAGTCCTCTTCATCTTGGGACTCATATTCTCCAGCCTCCGTAATCAACATGACCCGGTTGTTTGGGCACTCCCTTGAGATGTGTCCACGACCCCTACACTTGAAACAAGTGATGTCATGTGATCTTTGACGGTTAGAAGACTTACCAGGCTCTCTCTGGTCACGGGTGGGTTCAGGAGACTTGCTCTTGAACCTTGACTCGATCTCTATGCTCTTTCCTTTGTCTACAGCCTTGGGAATGTTGCTTGGTGCCCAAGGTGTCTTAGGCTTGCTGCAGATTTCTTGGCTCTTACGTTTGATGTGCTGCTCAGCCTGGACAGATAGGTGGAACAAGTCTTTGAAGTCATTGTAGATTTGCCTTTCCACCTTGCGGCTGATTCTTTCTTGGAGCCCATCCAAGAATTGTGCCATCAATGCTTCTTCATCATCATTGAGCTCCAATCTGTTCCTTAGCTTCTCGAACTCTTCATAGTACTCCTCTACTGATCTAGTACCCTGCTTAAGAGTACGAAAACGACGTTGCAAGTCTCTATGAAAGTAAGGTGGAACAAACCTTTGTCGCATGAGGTCTTTCATGTTGACCCAAGAGTCTATGGGCCTCATTCTCTTCCTCCTTCTGTCAGATACCTCACGATCCCACCAGATGAGAGCATTTTCCGTGAGTTGTGCTACTGCCATTGAGACTCTCCTAGGTCCTGGTTGGTTGTAATGATCAAAGATATGATCCATTCTTCTCTCCCAATCTAGGTAAGCCTCGGGGTCTACTTTTCCTGCAAAACTTGGAGGAGTTAGCTTAACATAAGAATGAGTTACCCGGTTATAGGCGTGTTCCTCTCCATCCTCATGATGTCTAGGAGGCATTCTTGGTCTCTGGTGAAGACCATATGGCTCAAAGCCATCATCTTCTGCCTCTGGTTGCCTCGGAGGTCCTCTCGGCCTATGGTGATAGTTATGAGGTTGTGTGTCCTCATCTCCATCTGGCTGGGGTTCCTCCTGTTCGTGCCGTGTCCTAAGGTGCTCACGACCCTCAGGATGGTCTTGCTCAGCTCTCACGTGCCTTATGCCCTGGAATCTCACCGGTCTTTCCACGCGCTCCAACCTCTCGCCTATGGATGCGAGTTGTGTTTGGAGTGTGGTGAACATGGCCATCGTGGCTTTGGTTGCTTCTCTATTTTCTTCTGCCATTGTGTGCTACAAAGAAAGAAGACAAGTTAGGATGCTCCTCAATTATTAGGAGGGTTTTCTTTTTATAAGGATTCGAAAATTTTGCAAAAAGGAAAAAAATCTGAGAATTGGAAATTCAAAGATATGAAGATTTGAGAAAAAAGAAACTTTCTTGACAACTTGTGCTAGCTGTCCAATTCGAATTCTTTTAGTATTCTTTCTATTTTCTTTTTCTTTTCTTTTTAATTTAACTTAAAAATAAAGGAAATATGATTTAAACAAAAAGGAAAACGTGAATGGCAATGCAAAAGTGAATCTAAACCCTAGTGATACACGTAGAAGGCTAGATGCACTCGGTTTGGAGTTTGATGTTATTTTTTTTATTTTTCTTGAATGCGACTTAAACTAATGCAAGAACTAAAAACAAAACAAGCTAAAGGATAGAAACAACCTGGTTTAGGAGCTTTAAGCTCTGATACCAAAATGATTCAAGGATGTATGCACGTGGGCTGTTTGGAGAAGTTTAGGTGATAAACTCGACCTTAGACTTCTTGTATAGGGATTTTTGGGTTGGTATTCGATGGAAAGGTGAAGTGAACCACACGAGGGGTGATGAACCTCGTGATAAATCACAAACTTAGAGCTAGGAGGGCTGGTCTCAACTAGATTCTAAGCGTACAACATTCTTGAGAGAAAACTTGTTGGGGAAAAAGTTCTATTTTTATTAATATCAAAAAGGTTGTTAAACTACAATGCTGGAAGGAGCCTTATTAATATGCTCGACAGCTTGACCTTCTAGGGTCGACCCAAATAAGAAAAGGAAAACTTACAAAAGTGCACAAAGGAAAAGATACAAAAGTGTATAATCGAAAAAGGACCTATTCCTAAAATGTCTTTGACTCAATAAAAGTAAATATTCTAGATCCTAACCTGCAAAACAGAAAGAGGCATATATTCGAATTGAAACTTACCTTAACTTACCTCATGGCCAAGAAATGGAAGGTGGCCGTCCTTGTGGCATGCACGCGCCTTGCTCCTAGTCTTCGACTTGGAGTAGGGTTAAGAATCTTTGGGCCCTGACCTCTCTTGCCACTAAAGCCCAAGTCCCTGATGTCTCTTGTGTTGTTGAGAAGCCATTGGACTCTTCCTTGCATTTTTGGCCCATTGTCCTTAGTCGATCTTCCTCTAGGAGCTTGTCGACCCATAAGCCGAATTTGTGGAAGAGTGCCCTTGATCTGCTTCTTGTCATTGCTCCTTGAGGTACCACTGGTGTAGATACTTCCTCTTGGTGCATGTCCTGGAGCTGGTAGCTCATTTGGTCCGAGTCCTCTTGTGTAGAAGTGGAAATGCGCGTGTACTCGGCTGGATCTACTGTACCGGCTGGATTGTGCGAGGTACTGGCCGGAATGCCTTCAGGACCGGCCAAGTTGATCCCGGAGTTGGCGGCATCACCAGAGGGACCGGCGGTGTCATCCACATCGCCACCAAGTGTGCCGGAAGCTTGGGCATCTCCGCTGGCAATGCTGGTTGCTCTGGTCCTTGTGGTCGAGGGTCCGGCGGTACTGCTTGGGCCGGCAGGCGTGCCAGATGGTCCGGCTGTCTCGGGCAAGCTTCCTGGTCGGCCAGTCTGGTCTCCTGGCTGGATGTACGACCTGATGTCCTCATCAATCGGCATGTGAAATAATCATTCTAAACTGATCATCGGTGCTCCTAGAGTAAAGGCTTATAAATGAAGTATAATGCATGGTATAAGGCAGTTTGATATACATTGGATTACTTGGAAGCTTTCTCATGGCTTTTTTAGTCTCAAATGTTTTCACAATATATAGAATTATCTAGCTTAACGTGGGCATTGTATTTGTCTCATTCTGAAATCTAATCAAAATTTACGAACGATTTAATGTGGACTTTTCAAGTTGATCGGCCAGCTAAAATAATGATTCTAAACTGATCATTGGTGCTCCTTGAGTAACAGCTTATAAATAAAGCATAATGCATGGCATCACACAGTTTGGGATAATATAGAAATTTGAGCTAGCTTAACGTGGGCACTGGATTCATGTCCTTCTGAACTCTAAATCAAAAGTTACGAGCAATTTAGTGTGCGCATGTCAAATTGATCCGTAAGTTAAAATGATCATTTTAAACTGATCATTGGTGCTCCTTGAGTAAAGGCTTATAAATGGCGCATAATGCATGGCATCATGCAGTTTGGGATACATTGGATTACATGGAAGCTTTGTCGTACCTCTTTTAGTCTCAAATGTTGTCACAGTATAGAAAATTGAGCTAGCTTAATGTGGGCGTTAGATTCGTGTCATTCAGAACCCGAAATCAAAAGTTAAAGAAAATTTAGTGCGGAAATGTCAAGTTGATTTTCCAGTTAAAATGATCATTCTAAACTGATCAGTGGTGCTCCCTAAGTAAAGGCATATAAATGAAGCATAATGCATGGCATCATGTAGTTTGGGATACATTCGATTATTTGGAGGCTTTTTCGTAACTGTTTTAGTGTTAAATATTGTCAAATAGAAAAATTTAGCAAGCTTAATGTGGCCATTGTACTGATATCATTTTGAGCTCTAAATCAAAATTTAAATACGATTTAGTGTGGACATCTCAAGTCCATCAGCTAGTTCAAATAATCATTTTAAACTTGTCATTGGAACTCCTTGAGTAAAGTCATATAAAAGAAGCATAATGCATGGCATCACGCAGTTTGGAATAGTTTTGATTACTTGGAGGCTTTGCCATATCTGTTTCGGTCTTAAATTCTGAAACAATGTAGAAAATTGAGCTATCTTAACGTAGGCATTGGATTCGTGTCATTTCGAACTCTAAATCAAAAGTTACGGATGATTTAGTGCAGACATGTTAAACTTATCGGCCTGCTAAAATGATCATTCTAAACAGATCTTTGCTGCTCATTGAGGAGAGGCGTATTAACGAAGCATAATGCATTGCATCAGGAAATTTGGGATACATGGATTACTTGGAGGCTTTGTTGTTGCTCTTTAAGTCTGAAATGTTGTCACTATATATAAAACTAATATTGCTTAACATGGGCGTTGGACTCGTGTCATTTTGAACTCTAAATCGAAATTTAGAGACGATTTACTACAGACAAGTCAAGTTGATCGGCAAGTTAAAATGATCATTGGTGCTTCTTGAGTAAAGGCTTATAAATAAATCATAATGCATGGCATCACGCAGTTTGGGATACATTGGATTACTTGGAGACTTTTTTGTAGCTCTTTCAGCCTCAAATATTGTCACAATATGGAAAATTGAGCTAGTTTAACGTGGGCGCCTGATACAAGCCTTGATTCAAGGATGTATGTGCGTGGGCTGTTTGTAGAAGATTAGGTGAGAAACTCAACCTTAGGCTTCTGGATGGGGATTCTCTGGTTGGTAAAAGATGGAAGGGTGAAGTGAACCACACGAGGGGTGATGAACCTCGTGATAAATCACAAACTTAGAGCTAGGAGGGCTGGTCTCAACTAGGTTCTAAGCGCACAAGCTTCTTTGAGAGAATAACTTGTAAAGAAAATTCGATCTTTATTAATTAGCAAAAAGGTTGTCGAACTACAATGCTGGAAGGAGCCTTATTAATATGCTCGACAGCTTGACCTTCTAGGGTCAACCCAAATAAGAAAAGGAAAACTTACAAAAGTGCACAAAGGAAAAGATACAAAAGTGTATAACCGAAAAAGGACCTATTCCTAAAATGTTCTTGACTCAAAAATGTAAAGCATCTAGATCCTACCCTGCAAAACAGAAAGAGGCATATATTCGAATTGAAACTTACCTTAACCAATTAACAAAATGGAATCTTTCATGATTGCTCCTAGTCTTGATTAAAAAGAAAAATCTTTGTTGATTTATTTAAAGAAGTCTCTAATGTTGATGTTGAAAGTTGGATCATGTTTTTATTGTTAGCTGATTTTAAGTGTCAATAAGCTGAATTGGAAATGTGATCTGCTTCTGTCATTTTGAGGTACATTTGATTACTTTGCATTTTGGTAGCTCATTTGGTCAGTCTTTTAATAAATCTAATCTATCTTTACTGGATTGTCATCATTTGAATCTTCAAAATTTGATTATGATCAAAAATGTCATAGTAAATGTCTTTAAGCTTTAAATGTTATTGGTATATTTAAATATGTTTAGATTTGATTTGCTTTATTTTCAGTCTGGTTTGTATGAAAATGCTATCAGCTGGATTCGTGTCATTCCAAACTCTTAATCAAAAGTTACCAACGCTTTAGTGCGGACATGTCAAATTGATCGTCCAGTTAAAACGATCATTCTAAACTGATCATTCTTAAGTGATCATTGTTGTTTCTTTAAGTAAAAGCTAATAAATGAAGCATAATGCATGACATCACGCAGGCTGGGATACATTGGATTACTTAAACACTTTGTCGTAGCTCTTTCAGTATGAAATGATTTCACAAAATGGAATATTGAGCAAGCTTAACGTGGACGTTGGACTCATGTAATTTTGAGCTCTAAATCAAAAGTTAAAGAATATTTAGTGCGGAAAGGTCAAGTTGATCAGCTAGTTAAACGAGAGTTCTAAACTTATCATTGCTGCTCGTTGAGTAAAGGCTTATAAATGATGCATAATGCATGTCATCACGCAGTTTGGGGTACATTGGATTAATTGGAGGTTTTTTCGTAGTTCTTTCCCTCTCAATTATTGTGACAATATGGAAAATTGAGCGCCTTAACATGGGCATTGGATTCGTGTCATTCTGCACATTAAATCAAAAGTTACAGACGATTTAGTACGGACATGTCAAGTTGATTGGACAGTTAAAATGATAATTCTAAATTGGCTATCGGTGCTCCTTAAGTAAAGGTTTATAAATGAAGCATAATGCATGGCATGACGCAGTTCAGTTTGGGATACATTGGATTCCTTGGAGGCTTTTCCCTAACTCTTTCAGTCTCAAACGTTGTCAAAATATGGAAAATTGAGTGAGCTTAACGTGGGCATTGGACTCATGTGATTTTGAGCTCTAAATCAAAAGTTAAAGATGATTTAGTGTGGACGTGTCAAGTTGATCAGCTAGTTAAAATGATCATTCTAAACTAATCATTGGTGCTCCTTGAGTAAAGGCTTATAAATGACACATAATGCATGGCATCAGGCAGTTCAAGATACATTGGATTAATTGGAGGATTTTTTGTAGCTCTTTCAGTCTCAAATGTTGTCACAATAAAAAAAATTAAGCTAGCGTAACGTGGGCGTTAGATTCGTGTCATTTTGAACTCTAAATTAAAATTTATGGACGATTTAGTGCGGACATGTTAAGTTGATCGGGCAGTTAAAATGATCATTCTAAACTGATCATTGGTGTTTCTTGAGTAAAGGCTTATAAATGAAGCATAATGCATGGCATCACGCAGTTTGGGAAACATTGGATTACTTGGAGGTTTTGTTGGGCTCTTAAAGTCTCAAATATTGTCACAATATAGAAAATTGAGCTAGCTTAATGTGTGTGTTGGATTCATGTCATTTTGAATTCTAAATCAAAAGTTACGTACAATTTAGTGGGACATGTCAAGTTGATCGGCTAGTTAAAATGATCATTCTAAACTGATCATTGGTGCTCCTTAAGTAAAGGCTTACAAATGAAGCATACTGCATGGCATCACGCAGTTTGGAATACATTGGATTACTTGGAAGCTTTTTGTAACTCTTCTAGTCTTAAATAATATCAGAATATGGAAAACTGAGCAAGCTTAACGTGGGTGTTGGACTCTTCTCATTCTGAACTCTAAATGAAAAGTTACAGGTTATTTAGTGTGGACATGTCCAATTGATCGTCCAGTTAAAATGATCACTCTAAACTGCTCATTGGTGCTTCTTAAGTAAAGGCTTATAAATGAAACATAATGTTTGGCATCACGTAGTTTGGGATACATTGAATTAGTTGGAGGCTTTTTCGTAGCTCTTTCAGTACCAAATGTTGTCACAATATGGAAACTTGAGCTTGCTTAACGTGGGCACTGGATTCGTGTCATTCCAAACTCTAAATCAAAAGTTATGAATGATTTAGTGCGGACATGTCAAATTCATCTGCTAGTTAAAATGATCATTCTAAACTTATCATTGGTGCTATTTGAGTAAAGGCTTATAAATGATGCATAATATGTGGCTTCACGCAATTTGGGATACATTGGATTACTTAGAAACTTTTTTTGTAGGTCTTTTAGTCAAAAATGTCTTCACAATATGGAAACTTGAGCTAGCTTAACGTGGATGGGTTATTCATGTCGTTCTGAAATCTAAATCAAAAGTTACGGATGATTTAATGTGGACATGTCAAGTTGATTGGTAAGTTAAAATGATAATTCTAAACTGATCATTGGTGTTCATTGAGTAAAAGCGTACAAATGAAGCGTAATGCATTGCATCACGCAGTTTGGGATACTTTGGATTACTAGGAGAATTTTCGTATCTTTTTCATTCTCAAAAGTTTTCACCGTATGGAAACATGAGCTAGTGTAACCTAGATGTTGCAGTCATATCAGTTTGAAATCTAAATTAAAAGTTACAGATGATTTAGTACATACATGTCTGATTAATTGGCTAGTTGAAATGATCATTCTAACTTGATCATCGGTGCTCCTTGAGTAAAGGTTTAGTGCAGATATGTCAAATTGATTGGCCAGTTAAAATGATCACTCTAAACTTATCATTGGTGCTCCTTGAGTAAAGACTTATAAATGTTGCATAATGCATGGCTTCACAAAGTTTGGGAAACATTGGATTATTTGGAGTCTTTTTTTGTAGGTCTTTAAGTCTTAAAAGTCGTCACAGTGTGGAAAATTGAGCTAGCTTAACGTGTACATTGGATTCGTGTCGTTCTGAATTCTAAATCAATAGTTCCAGATGATTTAGTGCGGACATGCCATGTTGAACGGCCAGTTAAAATGATCATTCTAAACTGGTCATTGGTGCTCCTTATGTAAAGGCTTAAAGCGAAGCATAATGCATGGCATCACGCAGTTTGGGATACATTGGATTACTTGGAGGGTTTGTCGTAGCTCTTTCAATCTAAAATATTGTCACAATATGGAAAATTGAGCTAGCTTAATGTGGGTGTTGGAATCATGTCACTTTGAGCTCTAAATCAAAAGTTAAAGACGATTTTGTGAGGACGTGTCAAGTTGATCAGCCAGTTAAAATGATCATTCTAAACATATCATTGGTGCTCCTTGAGTATAGGCTTATAAATGATGCATAATGCATGACATCACGCAGTTTGGGATACATTGGATTACCTGGAGGCTTTTTCGTAGTTCTTTCAGTCTCAAATGTTGTAACAATATGGAAAATTGAGCTAGTTTAATCTAGGTATTGGATTCGCGTCATTCCGAACTCTAAATCAAAAGTTATGAATGATCTAGTTCGGACATGTCAAATTGATTAGCCAGTTAAGATGATTATTCTAAACTTATCATTGGTGCTCCTTGAGTAAAAGCTTATAAATGATGCATAATGCATGCCTTCACACAATTTGGCAAACATTGGATTACTTGGAGGCTTTTTCGTAGGTCTTTCAGTCTTAAGTGTCATTCAGAAATCTAAATCAATAGTTAGAGATGATTTAGTGCGGACATGTCATGTTGATCGGCTAGTTAAAATGATCATTCTAAACTGGTCATTGGTGCTCCGTAAGCAAAGGCTTAAAAAGAAACATAATGCATGGCATCACACAGTTTGGGATACATTAGATTACTTGGAGCGTTTGTCGTAGCTCATTCAGTTTCAAATATTGTCACAATATGGAAAATTGAGCAAGTTTAATGTGGGCGTTGGATTCTTGTCATTCTGAACTCTAAATTAAAAGTTCCGGACGATTTAGTGCGGACATGTCAAATTGATCGGCAAGTTAAAATGATCATTCTAAACTGATCATTGGTGCTTCTTAAGTAAAGGCTTATAAATAAAGCATAATGTTTGGAATCACGCAGTTTGGATACATTGGATTACTTGGAGGCTTTTTCGTAGCTCTTTGAGTCCCAAATTTTGTCAAAATATGGAAAATTGAGTTACATTAACATGGCTCCGGGATTCGTGTCATTCCGAACTCTAAATCAAAAAGGTACAAACACTTTAGTGCAGACATGTCAACTTGATTGGCCAGTTAAAGTGATTATTCTAAACAGATCATTGGTGCTCCTTCAGTAAAGGTTTACAAATGAAGTGTAATGCATTGCATCATGTAGTTTCAGATACATTGGATTCCTTGGAGGTTTTGTCGTAGCTCTTTATGTCAGAAAATTTGTCAGAATATAGAAAATTGAGCTATATTAAAATGAGTGTAAGATTCGTATCACTTTGACCTCTAATTCAAAAGTTAAAGACAATTGACTGCGGACATGCCAAGTTGATCAGCAAGTTAAAAATCATCATTCTAAACTAATCATTGATGCTCATTGAGTTAAAGGGTGTATATGAAGCATAATGTGTGGCATCACGCAATTTGGGATAGATTGGATTACTTGGAGGCTTTGTGTAGCTGTTTCGGTTTTAAAGTTTTTCACAGTACAAAATATTGAGCTAGTTTAACATGGGGGTTGGGTTCGCTTCATTCTGAACTCAAAATCAAAAGTTACAGACGATTTAGTGCGGACATGTCAACTAGACCGGCCTGTTATAGTGATCATTCTATACTGATCATTGGTGCCCCTTCAAAAAACTTTACAAATGAAGCGTAACGCATGGCAACACGCAGTATGGGATACATTGGATTAGTTGGAGGCTTTGTCGTTGCTCTTTCAGTCTCAAATATTGTCACAATATGGAAAATTTAGCTAGTTTAACGTAGGCGGTGGATTACTGTCTTTTTGAGCTCTAAGTCAAAAGTTAAAGACGATTTAGTGCGGACATGTCAAGTTGATCAGTTATTTAAATGATCATTCTAAACTGATCATTGGTATTCATTGAATAAAGGCGTATAAATGAGGAATAATTCATGGCATCACGCAATTTGGGATAGTTATTTCGTCTAAAATTTTGTCATAATATTGAATATTTAGCTAGCTCATCATTGGCGTTGGATTCGTGTCATTCTGAACTCTATATAAAAAATTACGGATGATTTAGTGCGGACATCTCAAGTTGATTGGCCAGTTAAAGTGATCATTCTAAACTGATTATTAATGCTACGTGATTAAAGGCTTAAAAATGAAGCATGATGCATGACATCATGCAGTTTAGGATAGATTGTATTACTTGAAGGCTTGTGGTAGCTGTTTTTTTGTCTCAAGTGTTGTCACAATATAGAAAATTTAGCTAGCTAAACGTGGACATTAAATTCGTGTCATTCGGAATTGTAGATCAAAAGTTATGGACAATTTAATGTGGACATGTCAAGTTGATCGAGCAGTTAAAATGATCATTCTAAACTGATCATTGGTGCTCTTTGAGTAAAGGGCTATAAATGAAGCACAATGCATGACATCACGCAGTTTCGGATTCAATGGATTACTTGAAGGCTTTGTGGTAACTCTTTCACTATCAAATGTTGTCACAAATATAGATAGTTGACCTACCTTAAAGTGGGTGTTGGATTCGTGTCATTCTGAACCCTAAATCAAAAGTTAGACACAATTTAGTCCGTACATGTCAAATTCATCGGCCAGTTTAAATGATCATTCTAAATTGATAATTGATGGTCATTGCGTAATGACTTATAAATGAAGCGCAATGAATTGCATCACGTAGTTTGGGATTCATTGTATTACTTAGAGGCTTTTTCGTAGCTCTTTAAGTCTCAAATGTTGTCACAATATGGAAAATTGAGCTAGATTAACATGGGCGGTGGATTAGTGTCATTTTGAGCTCTAATCAAGAGCTAGAGACGATTTAGTGCGGACATGTCAAGTTGATCAGCTATTTAAATGATCATTCTAAACTGATCATTAGTGCTCATTCATTCATGGCATCACACAATTTTGGATATATTAGATTAGTTGGAGGCTTTGTCGTAGCTATCTCAGTTTTAAATTTTGTCACAATACAAAATATTGAGCTAGCTTAACGTGGGGGTGTGGTTCGTTTTGTTCTGAACTATAAATCAAAAGTTACGGATGAATTAGTGCGGACATATCAACTTGATAGGCCAGTTAAAGTGATCATTTTAAACTGATCATTGGTGCCTCTTCACTAAAGGCTTAGAAATGAAGCATAATGCATGGCATCACGCAGTTTGGGATAGATTGCATTACTTTGAGGCTTTTTCTAGCTCTTTCAGTTTAAAATGTTGTCACAATATGGAAAATTGAGTTAGCTTAACGTGGGTGTTGGATTCATGTCATTTTGAGCTGTAAATCAAAATTTAAAGACGATTTAGTGTGGAGATGTCAAGTTGATCAGATAGTTAAAATGATCATTCTAAACTGAACATTGGTGCTCATTGAGCAAAGACATATAAATGATGCACAATGCATGGCATCACGAATCTTAGGATAGGTTCGATTACTTGAAGGCTTTGTCGTTGCTATTTCGTGCTTAATTTTTGTCACATTATAGTCATTTGAGCTAGCCTTACTTGGGCATTGGATTCGTGGCACTCTAAACTGTAAATCAAAAGTTACAAACGATTTAGTGCAGGTATGACAACTTGATCGGCCAGTTAAAATGATCATTCTAAACTGATCATTGGTGGTCATTGAGTGAAGACTTATAAATGAAGCGTAATGCATTGCATCACGTAGTTTGGGATACATTGCATTACTTGGAGGCTCTGTCGTAGCTCTTTAAGTCTTAAATTATGTCACAATATAGAAAATTGAGCTAGGTTAACGTGAGCATTGGATTCGTGTCTTACTGAGCTTTAATTCAAAAGTTAAAGAGGATTTACTGCGGACATGCCAAGTTGCTCAGCTAGTTAAAATGATCATTCTAAACTGAACATTAATGCTCATTGAGTTAAAGCGTATATATGAAGCATAATGTGTGGCATCATGCAATATGGGATAGATTGGATTACTTGGAGGCTTTTTCATTGCTGTTTTGGTATTAAATTTTTTCACATTACAAAATATTGAGCTAGATTAACATGGGTGTTGTATTCATTTCATTCCAAACTCAAAATCAAAAGCTACTGACGATTTAGTGCGGACATGTCAACTTGATCGGCCAGTTATAGTGATCATTCTAAACAGATCATTGGTGCCCCCTTTAGTAAAGGTTTACAAATGAAGCGTAATGCAGTTTGGGATACATTGGATTATTTAGAGGCTTTCTTGTAGCTCTTTCAGTCTCAAATGTTGTCACAATATAGAAAATTGAGCTAGCTTAACGTGAGCATTGGATTCGTGTCATTTTGAGCTCTAATTCAAAAGTTAAATACGATTTACAGCGGACTTGTCAAGTTGATCAGTTAGTTAAAATGATCATTCTAAACTGATCATTGATGCTCATTGTGTTAAAGCGTATATATGAAGCATAATGCATGGCATCATGCAATTTGGGATAGATTGGATTAGTTGGAGGCTTTGTCACAGCTGTTTCAGTCTAATGCATGACATCAGCAGTTCAGCATAGATTGGATTACTTGAAGGCTTTGTGGTAGCTGTTTTTGTCTCAAATGATGTCACAATGTAGAAAATTGAGCTAACTTAACGTGGGCATTGGATTCGTGTCATTCTGAAATCTAGATCAAAAGTTACAGAAGATTTAGTGTGGATATGTCAAGTTGATTGGCCAGTTAAAATAATCATTCTAAACTGATCATTGGTGCTCCTTGAGTAAAGGCTTATCAATGAAGCACAATGCATGGCGTCACGCAGTTTTGGATTCATTGGATTATTTGAAGGCTTTGTGGTAACTCTTTCACTCTCAAATGTTGTCACAATGTAGAAAGTTGACCTACCTTAAAGTGGGTTTTGGATTCGTGTCATTCGGAACTCAAAATCAAAAGTTATAGACGATCTAGTGCGTACTTGTCAAGTTCATCGGCCAGTTAAAATGATCATTTTTAATTGATCATTGGTGGTCATTGAGTAATGAGTTATAAATGAAGCGTAATGCATTGCATCACGTAGTTTGGGATACATTGGATTTCTTGGAGGCTTTGTCGTAGCTCTTTAAGTCTCAAATGTTGTCACAATATGGAAAATTAAGCTACCTTAACGTGGACGGTGGATTAGTGTCATTTTGAGCTCTAAATCAAAAGTTAAAGATGATTTATTGCGGACATGTCAAGTTGATCAGCTATTTAAATGATCATTCTAAACTGATCATTGGTGTTCATTAATTCATGGCATCACAAAATTTTGGATAGATTAGATTAGTTGGAGGCCTTGTTTAGCTATCTCTGTATTAAACTTTGTCACAATACAAAGTATTGAGCTGGCTTAACGTGAGGGTTGGGTTCGTTTCACTCAGAACTATAAATCAAAAGTTTTGGACGATTTAGTGAGGACATGTCCAAAACTATAAATCAATTTGATCGGCTAGTTAAAGTGATCATTCTAAACTGATAATTGGTGCCCCTTCAGTAAAGGCTTATGAAATGAAGTATAATGCATGGCATCACGCAGTTTGGGATAGATTGCAATACTTTGAGGCTTTGTCTTGGTCTTTCAGTATGAAATGTTATCACAATATGGAAAATTGAGTTAGCTAAACGTGGGTGCTGGATTCGTGTCATTTTGAGCTCTAATTCAAAATTTAAAGACAATTTAATGTGGCCATGTCAAGTTGATCAGGTAGTTAAATGATCATTCGAAACTGATCATTGGTGCTCATTGAGCAAAGGCATATAAATGAAGCACAATGCATGGCATCACGAAAATTAGGATAGATTTGATTACTTGGAGGCTTTGTTGTTGCTATTTCGTTCTTAGTTTTTGTTGCATTATAGAAATTTGAGCTAGCCTTACTTGGGCATTGGATTTGTGTAACTCTAAACTCTAAATAAAAAGTTACGAACGATTTAGTGCGGACATTACAACTTGATCGTCCAGTTAAAATGATCATTCTAAACTGATCATTGGTGGTCATTGAGTAAATACTTATAAATGAAGTGTAAGGCATTGCATCACGTGGTGTCGGGTACATTGGATTACTTGGAGGCTTTGTCGTAGCTCTTTAAGTCTTAAATATTGTCCCAATAGGAAAATTGAGCTAGCAGAATGTGGGTGTTGGACTCATGTCACTTTGAGCTCTAAATCAAATGTTAAAGACGATTTTGTGCGGACGTGTCAAGTTGATCAGCCAGTTAAAATGATCATTCTAAACATATCATTGGTGCTCCTTGAGTAAAGGCTTATAAATGATGCATAATGCATGACATCACGCAGTTTGGGATATATTGGATTACTTAGAGGCTTTTTCGTAGTTCTTTCAGTCTCAAATGTTGTCACAATATGGAAAATTGAGCTAGTTTAACGCGGGCATTGGATTCGTGTCATTCCGAACTCTAAATCAAAGTTACAAACGATCTAGTTCAGACATGTCAAATTGATTGGCCAGTTAAGATGATTATTCTAAACTTATCATTGGTGCTCCTTGAGTAAAAGATTATAAATGACGCATAATGCATGGCTTCACGCAATTTGGCAAACATTGGATTACTTGGAGGCTTTTTCATAGGTCTTTCGGTCTTAAGTGTCGTTCTGAAATCTAAATCAATAGTTACGGATGATTTAGTACGGACATGTCATGTTGATCAGCTAGTTAAAATGATCATTCTAAACTGGTCATTGGTGCTCTTTAAGCAAAGGCTTAAAACGAAGCATAATGCATGGTATCACGCAGTTTGGGACACATTAGATTACTGTGAGCGTTTGTCGTAGCTCTTTCAGTTTCAAATATTGTCACAATATGGAAAATTGAGCAAGATTAATGTGGGCGTTGGATTCTTGTCATTCTGAACTCTAAATTCAAAGTTACGGACAATTTAGTGCGGACATGTCAAATTAATCGGCCAGTTAAAATGATCATTCTAAACTGATCATTGGTGCTTCTTAAGTAAAGGCTTATAAATGAAGCATAATGTTTAGAATCCCGCAGTTTGGATACATTGGATTACTTGGAGGCTTTTTCGTAGTTCTTTCAGTCCCTAAATATAGAATATTGAGCTAGCTTAACGTGGGTGTTGGATTCGTATCATTCTGAACCCTAAATCAAAATTTATGGACAATTTAGCGCAGACATGTCAAGTTTATCGACTAGTTAAAATGATCATTCTAAACTGACATTGGTGATAATTTTGTAAAGGATTTTAAAGGAAGCATAATGCATTGCATCACGCAATTTGAGATATATTGGATTACTTGGTGGCTTTGTCGTAGCGATTTCGTTCTTAGTTTTTATCACATTATTGAAAATTGAGCTAAATTAACGTGGCGTTGGAATTATATCATTTTGAGCTCTAAATCAAATGTTAAAGATGATTTAGTGCGGACATGTAAAGTTGATCACCTAGTTAAAATGATCATTCTAAAGTAATCATTGGTGCGTATTGAACAAAGGTTTACAAATGCAGCATATTGCATGGCATCATGCAGCTTGGATAGATTGGATTACTTGGATGCTTTGTTGTATCTATTTTTGTCTAAACTTTTATCAAAATATAGAATTTTGAGCTAGTTTAACGTAGGCGTTGGATTCGTGTCATTCTGAACTCTAAGTCAAAAGTTACGGACTATTTAGTCCGGATATGTCAAGTTGATCAGGTAGTTAAAATGATCATTCTAAACTGATCGCTGTTGTTCATTGAGAAATGGTTTACAAATGAAGCATAATGCATAGCATCACGCAGTTCGGGATACATTGGATTACTTGGAGGCTTTGTTGTAGCTTTTTCAGTGTCAAATATTGTCACAATATTTAAAATTAAGGTAGATAAACGTGGGCATTGGATTCATGTCATTTTGGTCTCGAAATCAAATGTTAAAGACGATTTGGTGCGGACATATCATGTTGATCAGCTAGTTAAAATGATCAATTTAAACTGATCATTAGTGCTCATTGAGTAAGGGCTTATAAATGAAGCATAATGTATGGTATCACACAATTTAGGATAGATTGGATTAACTGGAGGCTTTATTTTAGCCATTTTGTTTTTAATTTTTGTCATAATATAAAATATTTAGCTACCTTAACGTGGGAGTTAGATTCTACTCATTCTGAACTCTAAATAAAAACTTACATACGATTTAGTGCAGACATGTGAAGTTGATCGATCTGTTAAAATGATCATTCTAAACTGATCATTGGTGCTCCTTGGGTAAAGGCTTATAAATGAAGCATAATGCATGGCATCACGCAGTTCGAGATACATTGGATTAATTGGAGGCTTTTTCGTAGCTCTTTTAGCCTCCAATATTGTCATAATATTGAAAACTGGGCTAGATTAACGTGGGCGTTCGATTCATATCATTTTGAGCTATAAATCAAATGTTAAAGACGATTTAGTGCGGACATGTAAAATTGATCAGCTAGTTAAAATAATCATTATAAACTGATCATTGGTGCTCATTGTGCAATGGTTTACAGATGCATAGCGCGGGTTGGGATACATTGGATTATTTAGAGGCTTTGTCATAGCTCTTTAAATCCCAAATGTTGTCAGAATATTGAAAATTAAGCTAGATTACATTGGGCGTTGGATTCATGTCATTTTGAGCTCTAAATCAAATGTTATAGACAATTTCGTGCTGACTTGTTAAGTTGATCAGTTAGTTAAAATGATCAACCTAAACTGACCATTGGTGCTCATTGAGTAAAGGTGTATAAAAGTAGAATAATGCATGGCATCACGCAATTTGGAATAGATTGGGTTACTTGGAAGGTTTGTCGTACCTATTATGGTCTTATATTTTCTCACAATATAGAATGTTGAGCTATCTTAACGTGGGTGTTGGATTTGTGTCATTCTTTATTCTAAATAAAAAAATACGGACGATTTAGTGCGACATGTCAAGTTGATCGGCCGCATAAAGTCATCATTCTAAACTGATCATTAGTGCTCCTTGATTAAAGGTTATAAATGAAGCATAATGCATGGCATCACGCAGTTCAGGATAGATTGGATTACTTGAAGGCTTTGTTGTAGCTCTTTTAGTTTCAAATGTTGCCACAATGTAGAATATTGTGCTAGCGTAACGTCGTTGTTGGATTTGTGTCATTCCGAACTCTAAATCAAAACTTACGGACAATTTAGTGCGGACATTTTGAGTTGATCAGTAGTTAAACTGATCATTCTAAACTGATCACTGGTGCTGCTTGAGTAAAAGTTTATAATGAAGCATAATGCATGGCATCACGCAATTCGGGATACATTGGATTACTTGGAAGCCTTGTCATAGCTGTTTTAGCCTCAAATGTTTTCACAATATTTGAAATTGAGTTAGATTAACGTCGACGTTCGATACATATAATTTTTAGCTCTAAATCAAATGGTAAAGATGATTTAGTGTGGCCATGTAAACTTCAGCAGCTAGTTAAAATGATCATTCTAAACTGATAATTGGTGCCCATTGAGCAAAGGTTTACAAATGAAGCATAATGCATGGCATCGCACAGTTTGGGATATATTGGATTACTTAAAGGCTTTATCGTAGCTCTTTCAATCTTAAATGTTGTCACAGTATTGAAAATTGAACTAGATTAATGTGAACGTTGGATTCATGTCATTTTAAGCTCTAAATCAAATGTTAAAGACGATTTAGTGCAGAAAGGTCAAGTTGATCAGTTTCAATTGTTGACACAATGTAGAAAACTGAGCTAGCGTAACGTCGTCGTTGGATTCTTGCCATTCTGAACTCTAAATAAAAACTTACGGACAATTCAGTGCGGACATTTTGAGTTGATCAGCTAGTTAAAATGATCATTCTAAACTGATCATTGGTGCTCCTTTATAAAAAGCCTATAAATGAAGCATAATGCATGTCATCACGCAGTCTGGAATACACTAGATCACTTGGAGGCATTGTTGTAGCTATTTGGGTCTTATATTTTGTCACAATATAAAAAATTGAGTTAGCCTAACCTGGGTGTTGGATTCGTGTCATTCTGAACTCTAAATTAAAAATTATGGATGATTTAGTGCGGAAATGTCAAGTTGAACGAATAGTTAAAATGATCATTCTAAACTGATCACCGGTGCTGCTTGAGTAAAGGTTTATAAATGAAGCATAATGCATGGCATCACGCAGTACGGGATACATTAGATTACTTGGAGGCCTTGCCATAGCTCTTTCAGCCTCAAATGTTTTCACAATATTGGAAATTGAGTTAGATTAGCATCGACGTTCGATTCATATCATTTTGAACTCTAAAAAAATGGTAAAGACAATTTAGTGCGGACATGTCAACTTCATCAGCTAGTTAAAATGATCATTCTAAACTGATAATTGGTTCCCATTGAGCAAAGGTTTACAAATGAAGCATAATGCATGGCATCACGCAGTTTGGGATATATTGGATTACTTAAAGGCTTTATCGTAGCTCTTTCAATCTTAAATGTTGTCACAGTATTGAAAATTGAACTAGATTAACGTGAACGTTGGATTCATGTCATTTTAAGCTCTAAATTAAATGTTAAAGACGATTTAGTGCAGAAAGGTCAAGTGGATCAGTTAGTTAAAATGGTCATCCTAAACTGATCATTGGTGCTCATTGAGTAAAGGCATATAAGAGAAGAATAATGCATGGCATCACGTAATTTGCGATAGATTGGATTACTTGGAGGCTTTGTTGTTGCTCTTTCGGTCTTATATTTTGTCACAATATAGAATATTGACCTTGCTTAACATGGGCGCTGGATTCGTGTCATTCTAAACTCTAAATCTAAATTTCCGGACAATATAGTGTGGCATGTCAAGTGGATCTACCACTTAAAGTGATCTATCTAAACTGATTATTAGTGCTCCTTGAGTAAAGGTTATAAATGAAGCTTAATGCACGGTATCACGCAGGTCAGGATATATTGGATTACTTGAAGGCTTTCTGGTAGCTCTTTTAGTTTCAAAAGTTGTAACAATATAAAAAATTGGACCAGCTTAACGTCGCCGTTGGATTCGTGTCATTCTGAACTCTAAATCATGCGTTACGGACAATTTAGTGCGTACATGTCAACTTGATCGGCCAGTTAAAACGATCGTTCTAAACTGATCAATGGTGCTCCTTTAGTAAAGGCCTATAAATGAAGCATAATGCATGGCATCACGCAGTTTAGAATACAATGGATTAATTGGTGGCATTTTTGTAGCTTTTTGGGTCTTAAATTTTGTCACAATATAGAATATGGAGCTAGCTTAACATAGGCATTGGATTCGTCTCATTCTGAGCTCTAAATCAAAACTTATGGACGATTTAGTGCGTACATGTCAAGTTGATCGGCCAGTTAAAATGATCATTCTAAACTGATCATAGGTGCTCCTTTAGTAAAGCTTATAATTGAAGCATAATGCATAGCATCATGCAGTTTAGAATATAGTGGATTACATGGAGGCTTGTCGTTGCTATTTCGGTTTGAATGTTTTTCATAATATAGAATATTGACCAAGCTTAACATGGGCATTTGATTCGTGTCATTCTGAACTCTAAATTAAAAGTTACGGATGATTTAGTGCGGACATGTCAAGTTTATCAGTGAGTTAAATTGATATTCTAAACTGATCATTGGTGCTCATTGAAAAAAGGTTTACAAATGAAGCATAATGCATGGCATCACGCAGTTTAAGATAGATTGGATTCTTGGGAGGCTTTGTCGTACCTCTATGTGTCTTAAATTTTGTCGCAATATATAATATTGAGCTAGCTTAACGTGGGCATTGGATTCGTATCATTCAGAACTCTAAATCAAAAGTTACGGACGATTTAGTGCAGACATGGCAAGTTGATCGGCAAGTTAAATTGATTATTCTAAATTGATTATAAATGAAGCATAATTCATGGCATCACACAATTAAGGATAGATTGGATTAGTTGAAAGCTTTGTGGTAGCTCCTTCAGTCTCAAATTTTGCACAAGAAAGAAAATTGAGTTACTTTAACGTGGGCATTGTATTCGTGTCATTCTAAACTCTAAATCAAAAGTTACGAATGATTTAGTGCGTACATGTTAAGTTGATCGGCCAGTTAAAATGATAATTCTAAACTGATCATTGGCTCATTGAGAAAACGTTTACAAATGAAATATAATGCTTGGCATCACGCAGTTTGGATAGATTGGACTACTTGGAGGCTTTGTCGTAGCTATTTTGGTCTTAAATTTTGTCACAATATAGAATATTGGGCTAGCTTAACGTGGGTGTTGGATTCCCGTAATTCTCAACTCAAAATCAAAAGGTATGGACGATTAAGTGCGGACATGTCAAGTTGATCAACCAGTTAAGTGATCATTCTTAAGTGATCATTCTTAAGTGATCATTCTAAACTGATCATTAGTGCTGCTTGAGTAAAGGCTTATAAGTGAAGCATATTTCGTGGCATCACACAATTTAGGATAGATTGGATTACTTGAAGGCTTTGTGGTAGATCTTTTAGTCTCAAATGTTTCCACAAAATGGAAAATTGAGCTACTTTAACATGTACATTGGATTTGTGTCATTCTAAACTCTAAATCAAAAGCTAGGGACGCTTTTGTGCGTAAATATCAAGTTGATCAGCCATTAAAAATGTCAAGTAAATGCCACTACGAAGTTTGGGATAGATTGAATTATTTGGAGGATTTGTCGATGCTATTTTGGTCTAAAATTTTTTCACAATTCATAATTTTCAGCGAGCTTAACTAGGGTGTTGGATTCAGGTCATTTTAAACTATAAATCAGAATTTACGGACGATTTAACGTAGACATGTCAAGTATATCGGCCAGTTAAAGTGATCATTCTAACCTGATTGAGCTAGCCTAATATGGGCATTGGATTCGTGTCATTCTGAACTCTAAGTTAAAAGTTACGAACGATTTAGAGCAGACATGTCAAGTTGATTGGCATGTTAAAATTATCATTCTAAACTGATCATTGCTGCTCCTTGAGTAAAGACTTATAAATGAATCATAATGCATGACATCACGTAGTTTGGGGTACATTGGATTACTTAGAGGCTTTTTCGTAGCTCTTTTAGTCTCATATGTTGTCAAAATATAGAAAATTGAAGTACTTTATTAAAGACGTCGGATTCATGTCATTCTGAACTCTAAATCAAAAGTTACGAATGATTTTGTGCGGACATGTCAAGTTGATCAGCCGGTTATCATGATCATTCTAAACTGGTCATTCGTGCTCCTTGAGTAAAGGCTAATAAATGATGCATATTGCGGGGCATCACAATGCTTGGGATACATTGGCTTACTTGGAGGCTTTTTAATAGTTCTTTCAGTCTCAATTGTTGTCACAATATGGAAAATTTAGCTAGCTTAACGTGGGCATTGGATTCGTGTCATTTTGAACTCTAAATCCAAAGTTACAAACGATTTAGTGCAGCCATGTCAAGTTGATCGACCTGTTAAAATGATCATTCTAAACTGATCATTGGTGCTCCTTGCATAAAGGCTTATAAATGAAGCATAATGCATGGCATCACGCAGTTTGGGATACATTGGATTACTTGGAGGGTTTTTTGTAACTCTTTTAATCTCCAATGTTGTAACAATATGGAAAATTGAGGTAGATTAACGTGGGCGTTGGATTCGTGTCATTCTGAACTCTAAACTAATTGTTAAAGATGATTTAGTGCTGATATGTCAAGTTAATCGGCCAGTTAAAATGATCATTATAACTACTTCATCGGTGCTCCTCGACTAATGGGTTATAAATGAAACATAATGCATGGCATCACACAGTTTGGAATAGATTGGATTACTTGGAGGCTTTGTCGTAGCTATTTTGGTCTTAAATTTTGTCAAAATATTCAAAATTGAGCTAGCTTAACGTGGGTGTTGGATTCGTGTCATTTTGAGGTCTAAATAAAAAGTTAGGGACGATATAATGCGGAAAAGTCAAGTTGATTTGCATATTAAAATGATCATTTTAAACTGATCATTGGTGCTCCTTGAGTAAAGGCTTTTAAATGAAGTATAATGCTTGGCATCACGCAGTTTGGGATACATTGGATTACTTGGAGGTTGTTTCATTGCTCTTTCAAACTCAAATTTTGTCAAAATATAGGAAGTTGAGCTAGCTTAACGTGGGTGTTGGATTCGTGTCATTTTGAGCTCTAAATAAAAAGTTACAGACGATATAATGTGGACATGCCAAGTTGATCGGCAAGTTAAAATGATCATTCCAATCTGGTCATCGCTTCTCCTTAAGTAAAGGCTTGTAAATGAAGCATAATGCATGACATCACGCAGTTTTGGATTCATTGGATTACATGGAGGATTTTTTGTAACTCTGTTAGTCTCATTTGTTGTCACAATATGGAAAATTGAGCTACCTTAATGTGGGCGTTGGACTCATGTCATTTTGAGCTATAAATCAAAAGTTAAAGATTGTGCGGACATGTAAAGTTTATCAGCTAGTAAAAATGATCATTCTAAACTTATCATTGGTTCTCTTTGAGTAAAAGATTATCAATGAAACATAATGCATGGCATCATGCAGTTTTGAATAGATTGGATTATTTGGAGGCTTTGTCGTAGCGATTTCGGTATTAGTTTTCATCAGAATAGAGAAAATTGAGCTAGCTTAAAGTGGGTGTTGGATTCGTGTCATTTGGAACTCTAATTCAAAAGTAACAGAAGATTTAGTGTGGACATTTTAAGTTGATCGGCTAGTTCAAATGATAATTTTCAACTGATCATTGGTGCTCCTTGAGTAAACCCTTATACATGAAGCATAATGCATGGCATCACACAGTTAGGAATAGATTGGATTACTTGGAAGATTTTTCATAGCTATTTCGGTCTTAAATTTTGTCACAATATAGAAAATTGAGCTAGCTTAACATGGGTGTTGGATTCGTGTCATTTTGAACTCTGAATCAAAAGTTATAGATGAATTAGGTCGTACATGTCAAGTTCATCAGCCAGTTAAAAGGATCATTCTAAACTAATCATTGGTGCTCTTGATTAAAGGCTTATTTTCGATTGTGGATGGATAAACCTCGATATGATTCAACTACGGGGGAATGGACGGAATACTGTGCATCAAACAATATAATGGCATCGAAATATTGTCAAATAGTCCATGTATTAAATGTTGAAATCATAGATTAATCTCTATTAGAGAAGTATGTAATCTTTGTATAGGAAGGATTTATGCCGGGTTACAAAATTTGGTATTCACATGGAGAAACTGATGCAACGATGCAATATTATCATAGTAGTTCAAAAAGGTTAGATAGTACTAATGTTAGAATAGAGGAACCGGCATCTGAAATTGATATAATCGGAATTACTGTTCAAATGGTGAATGATGCGTTTCGTAAACAAAGAGCATTGTACATTGAAGATAGGAGTAGAATAGAGAAACCTAATTTGGAAGCCAAATTTTTTTTGATATGTTAGATGCATCAAATCAGCCTTTGTATAAAGGATGTAGAGATTGATTATCGCCTTTATCTGCTGCAAGTAGGTTGATGATGATAAAGACATATTTCAACTTTGCTGAAGATTGTGTGAATGCGATAGCTGATTTTGTCAGAGATGTATTACCTGAAGACATCATATTACGAGGTTCAAAAACTTGTAGCTGGTCTTGGTTTGCCCAAATGATCGATGTATGTATTGACAATCTATTGGCGAAATGATGAAAACCGCATGAAGTGCCGATTTTGTCACAAACCTTGATTTCAATAGACAAGCGGTAGAGTACGTATTCCGCATAAAAGGATGTGATATTTGCTATTAAAAGAGAGGTTAAAGATATCATATCAATCTGAACACACAAAAAAGCCTATGAGATGGCATGCAGAACATAACTCAAATGGAAAAATTGTGCATCCCTCGGATGTAGAAGCATGAAAACAATTTAAAGAGGTTTATCCTAGTTTTGCGTATGAGCCTAGGAACGTATACCTCGGGTTATCTACAGATAGATTCAACCCTTTTAGGAAGCATGAGAGGCAATATTCGTTGTGGCCAGTTATCGTGACACCTTATAATGTTCCTCCTTTGTTGTGCATGAAATGAAAGTTTTTTTCTAACAATTCTCGTCTGCGGTCCAGAGCATCCTAAGTGATCATTTGATATTTTCTTGCAACCACTAATTCATGAGATAAAAATGTTGTGGGAAAATGGTGTCGAAGCATTTGATGTTTCCAACCAGCAGACCTTTTTGATGCGAGCAGTACTTATGTGGACCATAAATGATTTTTCAGCATATGGTATGTTATCAAGATGGTCAACGCATTGAAGATTAGCATGCCCATATTCTGAAGATAATACTGATGTGTTCCAACTTCAACACGGACAAAAGAGTAGTTGGTTCGATTGTCATCAACAATTTCTACCACAAGATCATCCATATCGCCAGAGCACAACATTGTTTATGAAAAAATAATTTGATGGTCCACCTCCTATGCTTGACGGGAATTATATGATTACTCAACTTAGAGATTTTGGTGCTGAGAGAACGGCTTCATGTGGAGATAACGGACATTATCCTGTTGATGGTTGTGGCGAACACCATAATTGACACAAGAAGAGTATTTTTTGCGATTTACCATATTGGAAGGACCATTTGTTGCCCCATAATCTAGATGTTATGCACATTGAGAAGATTTTTTTCGACAACATATTGAATACAGTTCTAAATGTGTAAGGAAAAACGAAAGATAATTTGAAAGATAGATTAGATTTGCCGGATATTTGTTCCGGGAAGGAATTACATGTAATATCAAATGGAAAATCATTGTTTCCTGCATTCCGGTTGGATGCGCATGCAAAATACGAGTTCTTTGAGTGGATTAAGTATAGTGTCAAATTTCGAGACAGATACGCATCTAATCTTCATAATTGTGTCGATACTATTAAGGCAAATTTTCAGGGATGAAAAGTCATGATTGTCATGTTATCATACAAAGACTATTTCCATGTGCTTTTAGCGATCTTCTGCCTAAAATCGTCCACAGAGCAATTGCAAGTACGTTTATATTACTTTATATATAAATAATCATAATTTTATGTATTATATGATATTAACTTTTTTATTATGCAGGGATTGGTGCTTTTTCGGAGATTTATGTACAAGATCACTTACTGGAGACGATATTCGAAATATACAAAAAATATCGGTTCTCATTTGTAACCTGGAGAAAATATTTCCACCTGCATTTTTTGATGTTATGGAGCATCTTCCTATTCACCTCCCTAGAGAGCCAGCGCTTGGAGGACCTGTTCAGTACCTATGGATGTATCCTTTGGAGCGATATATGTTCCACCTAAAGAAAAAAGTTAAAAATTCTTGCCAGGTTGAAGGTTCAATCGTCGCACAAAGTATTAATGAAGAAACATCTAACTTTGCAAGCAACTATTTTCCATCGCAAGTCTAAACAAAAAATAGACGACATGCACGACATGATGATGTAGGAGAAAAACCAAACTATCCAGTGTATGTGCCCGAAGTATTTGCAAAAATTGGACGTTCAAGTGGAAAAGGGAAGACGCAACACCTATCAGAGGAGGAACACAATCACTTGCATCTGTATATTTTGACAAATTACGATGACGTTTTCGAATATTAAAGCTACATTCAATTAAAAAAACATTATTTGTTATTATAGTTTTTTTTTAATTTTTTTTTATAATTAACAGGATATACATTGATCAAATACGTGTTCATTATTCAAATTCCACAAAGAATGAGTTTGTCGAACTTAAAACGAGCGAATTTGCAAGGTGGTTGCACTTTTATGCCATTGTTACCATAAGTATGTAATTTTCAATAATTGTTTCCTATATATATAGTTCAGTGCATTCAATTATTTTGCAGGTTACTACTGGTACTTTTAGGGATAACGTTTCCCATGTGGTTAGTTGAGTTGGTGAATGGTCCTACATTTACTACAAAATCTTATCCAATATACTGCATTCGTGGATATGCTTTTAAAACTCATGGCAAAGGAAATTCACAAACAACTTGTAATTATGTTATATCATCTCAATATCATGAAATTGTATACAACGGTGTGTTTCACGAAATATTAGAAATTCACTATCCATGAATGATTGATTTAAGGTGTATTGTGTTCTACTATGACTGGTATGACCTTGTCATGGGTCAACATCAAGACGAATTTGGTGATTCATCTGTCCACTCTCGTAAGCGACATCAAAAATATGACCCTTTTATATTTGCATCACAAGCGAACAAGGTTTGTTACATTCGATATCTTTGTGTGAGGAACAAGCAAGATCGTTATATTACAGTGACCTCAATACATCATAAAAGAATGGTATGTGGTGTTATCGAGCAAGACCCTATGCATCAAAGCACAATTGGTAACATAGGTTCCATAAAGACTTTTCTTGAAGCTAACCTTGTTGTTGTTGACACCAAGAACGGAGATTACAACGTATTTCAAGATTCACAAGAAGAGATTGGCGAGTTTGACGATAAAAATTCAGTTACTTTGGAATGTTCATCAGCTTCAAATTAAATATGTGATAATAATGTTTTAGTTTTTACAATACTTTAATTGTCAATGTTAAATAATATTTTCTAAAATTTTAAATATATGTGTCTGATAGAGTTCCAACGGTCGTCCAGATTTTTCCGTCAGATTTTTGACGAAACTATAACATCCGACGCTATTCCGTCAGAAATTATAGTCGGATTCCCAACGAATTAGGGTATTGATGCTATACTCTATTGTGTTGGAGATTTTTTTTAAACACCAGATTTTGAATCCGACGGATTGTCGACGATGTTGTTATATCCATCGGAATTCCGTCTGACATTACAGTCAGATTCCCGATGACTTAGGGTATTGATGCTATACGCTATCATGCCGGAAATGGTTTTGAAACACTAGATTCTGAATCCGACGGATTGACGACGGTGTTGTTATATCCGTCAGAATTACTTCTGTAATTTCCACTGATGTTGCGGCGAGCAGTAATTATAAATATAGAATTTAATAGATTTAAAATTCTAAAAAAATATATGGATTGAAAAAGCTAAATGGTACACATTCCTATTGTTATATACTATATTTTTTTTTCAAAATAAACAGTTTTATTAATAGTTCTAATTTAAATCAAAAACCATAATTATGGAATTTGTAGTCATCTCCTCTGATAAATGGTGAGCTCTTAGAGTTATAAATACGGATATGGCAAATGTGTAATTAAAATTTTTGTTAGACTTTTTATCATCGGTTATACAACTACAAGATCCAATAATCTAGTATTTTTTATTAAAATTATAAAATCGAATTTCACACTTATGAAATGACATCTAAAATGGTATAACTACTAATCTAATTAATTTTCTCTAGTTTTATAAAACAGAGGAGCAATTAAAATGAAGGGTATTATATATTATGCATGATATAAACCATGATAGTGTTACGTGTGTGATGTTACTAACAAACTATTATTAAGTAAACTATATAAAAACAAGTTCATATTTTTATTTATTGTATTAAATACCTAAAATTTATTATTTATCTTTTCAAGAGAATATTGTTCGAATATCACATTATCATCATATACAAATCGTATAATAATTTAAATTTTAAATTTATAAATTTTTGTGTGAAAATTTGTAAATACCGAAGGATTACCGACGATGTCAATTGGAAAGCCGTCGAAAGCATCTTTGCAACGTGGATTAGCTATTTGGCAAACATGCACGGTTTTCAACTTGAATGATATGTCTTATTTCTATTATAGATGATTCAACAATTTTGTATCTTGTTGTAACCTACGAATATTGTAAAATTAGTTATGATATTCGCATACGGTTTTAGTGATCTCAGATTGGAAAAAGCCAAACTGTGCAAATTTTGATTCCAAAGTTGTACCGATTTTGGTTTGAAAGTTGCTAATGTGAAAACTCACTGTTTCCAATTCAAAATATTTTTAACGAGTGGAAAATTTTATGTTTTATATAAATATTTTGAATAATATTAAATTATAATATTTTTAAAATTGAGTACCGAGTTTATAAAGAAAATGACAAATAGTAAATTTAGCTAGATAGACTAATAAAAGATCATAATCATAATATTTTAAGGTCGTATCAAGATTATCAAAGACGTGGTGATTTGTCTAGTCAGAGTTTATACCAACTCAAGTTCTAGAATCTGGAAATGATTCCTTTCGACCAATGACCATGGAAGAATTAGTTCAGTTGTCTGGTCGTGAACTTCTTACTTTTCTCGAGCAGAGGCGTCAAGGGAATTCGACATGGTATTTTAAATTTATTTTTTAAATAAGTAATTGTTTTTTAGTAATATATATATATAAGTAAATCTCTCAGTAAGAATTTACATGAGATCCCATGAACACAAAGTTAGTGGAAGAAGCTTTTCAAAAAGAGATTGCGGTACAATTTTCCCGCTACATGAACGAGTGGAAACAAAAGCGGAAAAAGGGAAAATACAAACCAAGTGGGTCGAATGAGTCGGTTTGGAACAAGTTTATTCGCTGTTGGGAATCTTCCAGCGCTGAGGCCATCTCGAGGACTAATTCGGGAAACCGGAAGAGTGGCCAAGGAGGCAAAGGCATTTAAATTTACAATACTGGATCAACTGGTTTTCTGAAACAAGCCGATCAATTGATAAATTTATTATTATATTAGTTTTATTTCTTATTATTTGAAAATTTTTTAAATATTCATTTAGGATTTTTAACTTCAGATCACTTGGAGCGCCTCTGGATCACTTGCAACTTCTTGAGGTCGTACACACCAAACACTGGTCGCATCCAAGATCGTCTCGTTAGTGAGATCTCGAAAAAATGAAAAAATGTGATATTTTGTCTGAGTAGTCTCAAGTTTGTTCTTTTTCTTCGCTCGCCGAAATACCTTGTTTTGACACTAACCGTTTGGTTCTTAATGTAAGTTTGCTTTCTCTTTTAATTTATTTTCATATTTAATATTATAATACTTTTCTAATAATATTTTAAAATTTTTTACAAGAAGTATCGTTTTCGAATGGTCGTCATGTAGGAATCGGTAGAGTTGTAGATACTAGTGGTGTAACATCTGCGGCTGGAAATGAGGAGAACGCCCAACTTAAAGAAAAAATGGCGGTTATGAAGATAGATATGGCTAGGCTGAAATATTTTGTAGCTTTTATGAAACCTAAATTCCCTGAATATCCGGATCAATTTTTTCCTCTTTCTACTTCTCCTCCAATGTAATTTGTAGATTTTGGATTTTAAAACAATTAAAATTTAAGTATTATTATATTTTTAATTTGAAATATTATTTTTATTTATTTGTTTTAATATTTTATAAAATACTTATTAAATATACAAATTTTTTAAAAAATTGATTTAAAAATTAAAAAAAAATTATTAAAAAAGAGATTGTTACATAATTGGTTATTTCTGACAGAATCAGTCGTCGGAAAACCGAGTAACGTCCATCTCATATTTTGGATACATTGGATTACTTGGATGCTTTGTCGTAACTCTTTCCATCTCAAATGTCACACTATAGAAAATTGAGCTAGGTTAACGTGGGTGTAGGATTCGTGTCATTCTAAACTCTAAATCAAAAGTTACGACCAATTTAGTGCGGACATGTCAAGTTGATCGGCCAGTTAAAATGATCTTTCTAAACTTGTCATTGGTGCTCCTTAAGTAAAGATTTCTAAATGAAGCATAATGCACCGCATCACATAGTTTGGGATACATGGAATTACTTGGAGGCTTTTTTCGTAAATATTTCAACCTCAAATGTTGTCACAATATGGAAAATTGAGGTAGCTTAACGTGGGCTTGGGACTCATGTCATTATGAACTCAAAATCAAAAGTTAAAGAGGATTTAGGCAAACATGTCAAGTCGAACAGCTAGTTAAAATGATCATTCTAAACTTATCATTGGTGCTCCTTGAGTAAAGGCTTGTAAATGAGGCATAATGCATGGCATCACGCAGTTTCGGATAGATTGGATGACTTGAACGGTTTGTTGTAGATATTTCCAACTTAAATATTGTTGTCACAATATTGAAAATTGAGCTAGCTTAATGTCGGCGTTGGATTTGTGTCATTTTGAACTATAAATGAAAAGTTACAGAAAATTTGGTGTGGACATGTCAAGTTGATCGGCAAGTTAAAGTGATCATTCTAAACAGATCTTCGGTGCTCCTTGAGTAAAGGCTTATTAATAAAGCATAATGCATTTCATCAGTCAATTTGGGATACATTGGATTACTTGAAGGCTTTGTTGTTGCTTTTTAAGTCTGAAATGTTGTCACAATATAGAAAAATGAGCTTGTTTAACGTGGGCGTTGGACTCATGTCATTGTGAACTCTAACATAAAAGTTAGAGACGATTTAGTACGGACATGTCCAGTCGATCGGCCTGTTAGAAATGATCATTCTAAACTGGTCATTGGTGCTTCTTGAGTAAAGGCTTTTAAATGACTCATAATGCATGGCATCACGTAATTTGGGATACATTGGATTACTTGGAGGCTTTTTCGTAGCTCTTTCAGTCTCAAATGTTGTCACAATTATGGGAAATTGAGTTAGCTTAACGTGGGTGGTGAATTCGTATTATTCTGAACTCTAAATAAAAAGATATGGAGGATTTAGTGCGGATATGTCAAATTGATCGGCTAGTTAAAATGATTATTCTAAAGTGATCATTCTAAACTGATCATTCTAAACTAATCATTCTGAAATGCTTTTTCGCAGTTTCAGATACATTGGATTACCTAAACACTTTTTCGTAGCTCTATCAGTCTGAAATGCTGTCACAATATGGAATATTGAGCTAGCTAAACGTGGACATTGGGCTCATGTCATTTTGAGCACTAAATCAAAAGTTAAAGAATATTTAGTACGGACATTTCAAGTTGATCAGCTAGTTAAAATAATTATTCTAAACTAATCATTGGTGCTCCTTGAGTAAAGGCTTATAAATGATGCATAATGCATGGCAACACGCAGTTTGGGGTACATTGGATTACTTGGAGGCTTTTTCGTAGTTCTTTCACTCTCAATTGTTGTCACAATATGGAAAATTGAGCTCCTTAATGTGAGCATTGTATTCGTGTCATTCTGAGCTCTAAATCAAAAGTTACAGACGATTTAGTGCGAACATGTCAAGTTGATCGGTCAGTTAAAATGATCATTCTAAATTAGCTATCGGTGCTCCTAAAGTAAAGGTTTATAAATGAAACATAATGCATGGTATGACACAGTTTGAGATACATTGGATTCCTTGGAGGCTTTTTCCTAACTCTTTCAGTCTCAAACGTTGTCACAATATGGAAAATTGAGCGAGCTTAACGTGAGCGTTGGACTCATGTGATTTTGAGCTCTAAATCAAAAGTTAAAGACGATTTGATGTGGACATGTCAAGTTGATCAGCTAGTTAAAATGATCATTCTAAACTTATCATGGGTGCTCCTTGAGTAAAGGCATATAAATGGCGCATAATGGATTGCATCACACAGTTTTGGATACATTGGATTACGTGGAGGTTTTGTCGCAGCTCTTTCAGTCTCAAATGTTGTCACAGTTTAAAAAATTTAGGTAGCTTAACGTGCCTGTTGGATTTGTGTAATTTTGAACTCTAAATGGAATATTACGGATGATTTAATTCCGACATATTAAGTTGATCGGCCAGTTAAAATGATTCTAAACTTATCAATGGTGCTTCTTGAGTAAATGCTTATAAATGAAGCATAATGCATGGCATCACGCAGTTTGGGATACATTGGATTACTTGGAGGTTTTGTCGTGGCTCTTTCAGTCTCAAATGTTGTCACAATATAGAAAATTTAGCTAGCTTAATGTGGGTGTTGGATTCGTATCATTTTGAATTCTAAATCAAAGTTATATATGATTTAGTGTGGACATGTGGAGTTGATCGGCTAGTTAATATAATCATTCTAAACTGATCATTGGTGCTCCTTAAGTAAAGGCTTACAAATGGAGCATAATGCATGGCATAACACAGTTTGGAACACATCGGATTACTTGGAGGCTTTTTTCATAGCTTTTCCATTCTCAAATAATATCACGGTATGGAAAATTGGGATAGCTTAACATGTGCGTTGTATTCTTCTCATTATGAACTCTAAATATAAAGTTGCAGACGATTTAGTGCGGACATGTCAAATTGATCGACCAGTTAAAATGATCATTCTAAACTGATCATTGGTTCTTCTTAAGTAAAGCCTTATAAATGAAGCATAATGTTTGGCATCACGTAGATTGGGATACATTGGATTTGTTGGAGGCTTTTTCGTAGCTCTTTCAGTCCCAAATGTTGCCACAATATGGAAAATTGAGCTACCTTATCGTGGGAGTTGGGTTCGTGTCATTCTGAACTTTAAATCAAAAGTTACGAATGATTTAGTGCGGACATGTCAAATTGATCGGCCAGTTAAAATGATTATTTTAAACTTATCATTGCTGCAACTGGAGTAAAGGCTTATAAATGACGCATAATGCATGGCTTGATGCAGTTGGGATACGTTGTACTACTTGCAGGCTTTTTCGTAGGTCTTTCAGTCTTAAATGTCTTCACAATATTGAAAATTTAGCTAGCTTAACGTGGTCATTGGATTCGTGTCGTTTTGAAATCTAAATCAAAAGTTATGGAAGATTTAGTGTGGACATGTCAAGTTGATCGGCCAGTTAAAATGATAATTCTAAACTGATCATTGGTGCTCCTTGAGTAAAGGTTTAAAAATGAAGCATAATGCATGAGATCTGATGCGAACCTCCCAAGTAATGCCCTTCTGGATGCGGTTGAGATAGGCTTTGCAACATAATGAATCGAAATTCAGTCTCTTCAAAGGTTATGTATTGAAAGGTCACACGGTAGCTGGGGAAAAGACTACTGATTTACCTAAGATAGTAGCGTAGATATTACACACTAAGGCTACTAAATGTTGACTGAAGGATATTACACACCAACAATCATATTAAGAATAGAATCACTCTAAAACTTAAGAAAAGAAGATGTTTTTATTTGAAAAGTTGAATGATGAAATTTATAACTGAAAGCTCCTATTTATACTCTAAGGAGACATAAATAGGAGGAGGCTAAAGCATTAAAATGGTTGAATTTACAAGGAAATCTTGACCAAAGACTATGACTTCATTAACTCTTATTTTGACTATGAATGTAGACACTTCCCCCCCCCCCTCCCCCCCCTTGATGACGCCAATTTTGACCATTTTTAGTGAACTCCTTTTGAATTTACGCAACAAATTGGGCTGTTTGTAATGTGATTCATTTGCCTCATTAAAAACCTTGGATAAGGGAAAAAGAGTACAAATGGATCACATACCCATTTGTATGCTGTCTTGAGCTTATACTAAAATCAGAGTGCTTTTAGGCAATTCTGCATTCAAGCTCAAGTGAATTTGTTGTGCATTCTCCTTGTTGAGCATGCTGCTGATTGCCTCTTTGAGTTTCTTGGCCTTCGCTCGGGTTAATGGTCCAGCTGGTAGTGCAAGAGTTTCTTCATGTTCCACTGGTTCATTCCTAGCCATGATCTCTCCTTTTCTGTGCTTTCCATGCTTGTATCATCCCCGTCCTCTTGAAAAGGATTTAACCTCAAATCTGGCTCAGCTGCAATGAAAGGCATAAGATCAGAAACATTGAAGCTTGAACACACATTATACTTACCTTGAATATCAATTTGGTAGGCGTTCTTGCTGATCTTCTGAACTATCTTGAATGATCCATCTATTCTAGGCATAAGTTTGGATTTCATTTCAGCTGGAAATCATTCTTTCCTCAAGTGAACCCACACGAGGTCTCCCACCTCAAATACCATTTCACGTCTTCCTTTGTTGGCCTTTCTTGCATATTGTTGGGTTCTGGCCTCAATATGTTTCCTTGCATTCTCATGGATTTGTTTAACAAACTCAGCTTTTCTTTTTCCATCAATACTAGCTCTTTCACTTAAAGGGATATGGGTTAGATCTAAAGGAGATAAAGGATTGAAATCGTAAACAATTTGAAAAGCAGAATACTTAGAACCAGAATGTACATAATGGTTATATGCAAATTCAGAAAGTGGTAAACATTCTTTCCATGTTCTAAGGTTTTGTTTGATTAATGCACGCAATAGAGTAGACAAGGTTCTATTAACTACTTCAGTATGACCATCCGTTTGTGGGTGACATGTTGTAGAACACCAACTTAGTTCCGAACTTAGACCAAAGAGTTTTCCAAAAGTAAACTCAAGAATTTAGTGTCTCTATCAGAAACTATGGTCCTAGGCATTCCATGCAAGCGAACTACCTCTTTAAAGAACATATTGGCTATATGCAATGCATCATCAGTCTTGTGACATGCTATAAAATGAGCTATCTTAGAGAATCTATCAACCACAACAAAGATATAATCTTTCCATGTTTTAGTTCTAGGCAAACCAACCACAAAGTCCATTGATATGTCAATCCATGGATGAGTAGGAATGGGTAAAGGAGTGTCCAAACCGTGGGGTTGAACCTTAGACTTAGCCTGTTTGCATGTGGCACACCTTGCACAGATTCTTTCTATGTATCTCTTCATGTGTTGCCAATGATCTTGCATTACTTTAAGAGTTTTGGCAACTCCAGAATGCCCCATCAGTCCTCCTCCCTTAGCTTCCCTAACTAACAAGTCTCGAATAGAACAGTTAGGCACACATAATCTATTGTCATAAAATAGGAATCCTTCATGCCGATTGTATTTTCCTGAAGCAAACTTTTTTCTAGCAATGTATACATCTTTAAATTCAAGATCAGTTTCATATAACTCTTTAAGTTGTTCAAAACCTAACAACTTAGCATCAAGAGTAGAGATTAAGGCATAACTCCGTCACAATGCATCTGCCACAACATTCTCTTTACCTTGTTTGCATTCAATGACATAAGGAAATGTTTCTATTAACTCAACCCACCGTGCATGCCTTTTGTTCAGCTTCTGTTGGCCCTTTAAGTGCTTGAGTGACTCATCATCAGTGTGAATCACAAACTCCTTAGGCCACAAGTAGTGTTGCCAAGCTTGCAAAGCACGGACCAAGGTTTACAATTCCTTGTCGTAGGTTGGATATTTGAGAGTGGCTCCTCCATGTTTCTCACTGAAATAGGCTATAGGTTTCTTATCCTGCATCAAAACAGCTCCAATACCTACACTAGAAGCATCACATTATATCTCAAAGGTTTTAAGAAAATCCGGTAAAGATAGAAGAAGTGCATGTGTAAGCTTTTCTTTCAAAGCTTGGAATGAGCTTTCTTGAGCTTCTCCCCATTTGAATCCTATGTCTTTCTTGATTACTTCAGTAAGTGGGACAGTAATAGTGCTAAAATCCTTGACAAAGCGCCTATAGAAGCCAGCTAGCCCATGGAAACTTCTCACTTCTCCTACTGTTTTTGGACTTGGCCATTCCTTAATAGCATTGACCTTCTCCTCATCAACCTTAATACCATCTTCACTTAAAACAAAGCCTAGGAACACAATGTTATCTGTACAAAAATTGCATTTCTTAAGATTGGCATATAGTTTTTCTTTTCTAAGAACACTCAAAACCAATGTCAAATTACTAGCATGTTCTTCAAGCTCTTGCTGTAGATTAAGATGTCATCGAAGTAACTACAACAAAGACTCCTATGAATGCTCTAAGAACATGATTCATCAAACTCATGAAAGTACTAGGTGCGTTTGTTAACCCAAATGGCATGACTAACCATCCATATAATCCTTGCTTAGTTTTAAATGCAATTTTCCATTCATCCCCTTCCTTCATGCATATTTGATGGTACCCACTCTTAAGATCTATCTTAGAAGAGATTCTAGAACCATGCAGTTCATCAAGCATGTCATCTAACCTAGGGATTGGATGGCGATACTTTACTGTATTGTTGTTGATTGCTCTACAATCAACACACATGCCCCAGCTGCCATCTTTCATTGGCACAAGTAGAACTGGCACAGCACAAGGACTCATGCTCTCCCTGATGTAGCCCTTCTCCATTAGCTCATTAACTTGTCTTTGCAGCTCCTTAGTCTCAATGGTATTGGTTCTATAAGCTGGTCTATTTGGTAGTGAGGCTCCAGGTACAAAATCAAGCTGATGTTCAATGCCTGATGGGTGGTGATACAAGCCTCGATTCAAGGCTTATATGCGTGTGGGCTGTTTAGAGAAGGTTAGGTGAGAACATCGACCTTAGACTTCTTGGATAGGGGTTTTTGGGTTGGTATTCGATGGAAAGGTGAAGTGAACCACACGAGGGGTGATGAACCTCGTGATAAATCACAAACTTAGAGCTAGGAGGGCTGGTCTCAACTAGATTCTAAGCGCACAAAATTCTTGAGAGAAAACTTGTTGGGGAAAAAGTTCTATCTTTATTAATAACAAAAAAGGTTGTCGAACTACAATGCTGGAAGGAGCCTTATTAATATGCTCGACAGCTTGACCTACAAGGGATGACTCAAATAAGAAAAGAAAAATTTACAAAAGTGCACAAAAGGAAAAGATACAAAAGTGTATAATCGAAAAAAGACCTATTCCTAAAATGTCTTTGACTCAATAAATGTAAATATTCTAGATCATACCCTGCAAAACAGAAAGAGGAAAATATTCTTATTGAAAACTTACCTTACTTACCTCATGACCAAGAAATGGAAGGTGGCCGTCCTTGTGGCATGCACGCACCTTGCTCCTAGTCTTTGACTTGGAGTAGGGTTAGGAATCTTTGGGCCCTGACCTCTCTTGCCACTAAAGCCCAAGTCTCTGATGTCCCTTATGTTGTTGAGAAGCCTTTGGACTCTACTTTGCACTTCTGGCCCATTGTCCTTAGTCGATCTTCCTCTAGAAGTTTGTCGACCCATAAGCTGAATTTGTGGAAGAGTGCCCTTGATCTGCTTCTTGTCATTGCTCCTTGAGGTACCACTGGTGTAGAGACTTCCTCTAGGTGCATGTCCTGGAGCTGGTAGCTCATCTGGTCCGAGTCTTCTTGTGTAAAAGTGGAAATGCGCGTGTACTCGGCTGGATCGGCTGTACCGGCTGGATTGTGCGAGGTAGTGGCCGGAATGTCTTAAGGACCAGCCAAGTTGATCCTGGAGTCAGTGGCATCACCAAGGGGACCGGCGGTGTCATCCACGTCGCCACCAAGTGTGCCGGAAGCTTGGGCCTCTCCGCCGGCAATGCAGACCGGTCTGGTCCTATTGGTCGAGGGTCCGGCGGTACTGCCGGTGCCAAATGGCCCAGCTGTCTCGGGAAAGCTTCCTGGTCGGCCAGTCTTGTCTCCTGGCTGGATGTACGACCTGATGTCCTCATCAGGTGGTATCCTCTTTGGATTGTCTTCTGGACAGACATCTTCATAATCCTGCAAAATAAAAGTCACTTCACTCGGTAATACCGGTGCAATGTTAGTTAAGCTTATGAGAGCTTCCTTAAAGATAAACAAAAGAACAGGTTGTTGTGAGAAGAGAGCCTTCTTAACTCCACCAGTTGTCACAAAGAAACTTGAGTGCTTCTTGTTCTTGTTCTCACAACCTCTGTCACTTTTGGTGGTAATGGTTTGTTTTGAAGTTCCAGCTGTGTTCCTTTGCTCCAAACAAGCTGATCTTGATACACCTCCTGTGGTGTCATTGGAACAAGTGTGATTTTCTTACCTTTGTGTTCAAACGAGTGTTGGTTGGTGTAACCATCATGAATGACCTTTCGATCAAATTACCATGATCTTCCAAGCAGAATGTGGCCAACCTCCATTGGTAAAACATCACAAAGGACCTCATCTTGGTACTTTCCAATGGTTATAGGTACTTTGACTCTGCTGCTTACCTTTAATTCGCCACACTCATTAAGCCATTGCAGCTTATACGGCTTTGGGTGCTTGAACACTTCTTGACCTAACTTGTTTACCGTAATTTCACTAGCCACATTAGTGCAGCTGCCTCCATCAATAATGATGCTGCAAACCTTTCCTTGGACGTGGCATCTTGAGTGAAACATTGGATTACTTGGAGGGTTTGTCGTAGCTCTTTCTGTCTCAAATGTTGTAACCATATAGAAAATTGAGCTATCTTTAGGTGGGCATTGGATTCGTGTCACAATATAGAAAATTATCCTAGCTTAACGTGGGCATTGGATTGGTGTCATTCTGAACTCTAAATAAAAATTTACGGTCGATTTAGTGCGGACATGTCAAGTTGATCGGCCTGTTAAAATGATCATTTTAAACTGATCATTGGTGCTCCTTGAGTAAAGGCTTATAAATAAAGCATAATGCATGG
This sequence comes from Pugionium cornutum, assembly GCA_018901935.1. NCBI lineage: Eukaryota > Viridiplantae > Streptophyta > Magnoliopsida > Brassicales > Brassicaceae > Pugionium > Pugionium cornutum. Next base: position 25,701,806 of record CM032160.1, read on the forward strand.
CATCACGCAGTTTGGAATAGGTTGGATTACTTGGAGGCTTGGTCGTAGCTCGTTCAATCTCAAATATTGTCACAATATAGAAAATTGAGGTAGCTTAATGTTGGTGTTGGATTCGTGTCATTTTGAACTCTAAATCAAAAGTTACAAACAATTTAGTGCGTACATTTCAAGTTGATCGGCCAGTTAAAATGATCATTCTAAACTGCTCATTGGTGCTTTTTGAGTAAAGACTTGCAAATGAAGCATAATGCCTGGCATCTCGCAGTTTAGGATACATTGGATTACTTGGAAGCTTTTTCGTAGCTCTTTCAGTCTCAAAAGTTGTCACAATTTGGAAAAATTAGCTAGCTTAACATGGGCGTTGGATTCGTGTCATTCTCAATTCTAAATCATAAGTTACAGACGATTTTAGTGTAGACATGTGAAATTGATTAGCCAGTTAAAATGATCATTATAGACAGACCATTGGTGCCCCTTAAGTAAAGGCTTATAAATGAAGCATAATGCATGGTATCACGGGATTTTTGATATATTGGATTATTTGAAGGCTTTTTCGTAGCTTTTTAAGTCTCAAATGTTGTCACAATATGGAAAATTGAGCGAGCTTAATGTGGGCGTTGGATTTGTGTCATTCCGATATGTAAATCAAAGGTCACAAACGATTTAGTGCGGACATGTCAAATTGATCGACCAGTTAAAATGTTTATTCTAAATTCATCATTGGTGCTTCTCAAGTAAATGCCCATAAATGAAGCATAATGCATGGCATCCCGCAGTTTAGGATACATTGGATTATTTGAAGGCTTTTTCGTAGCTCTTTCAGTCTCAAAAGTTGTCACAATTTAGAAAATTGAGCTACTTTAACGTGTGGTGGGACTCATGTCATTTTGAGTTCTAAATAAAAAGTTAAAGACGATTTAGTGCGGACATGTCAAGTTTATCATCTAGTTAAAATGATCATTCTAAACTTATCATTGGTGCTCCTTCACTAAAGACTTATATGCTTAATGCACGGCATAACACAGTTTGGGATACATTGGATTACTTGGAGGATTTTTCATAGTTCTTTTAGTCGCAATAGTTGTCACAATATGGAATATTGGTCTATCTTAACGTGGGCGTTGTATTCCAGTCATTTTGAACTCTAAATCAAAAGTTACGGACAATTTAGTGCGGATATGTCACGTTGATCGGCCAGTTAAAATGATCATTCTAAGCTCATCATTGGTGCTTCTTAAGTAAAGGCTCATAAATGAAGCATAATGCATGGCATCACGTAGTTTGCGATACATTGCAATACTTGGAGTCTTTTTTGCTACTCTTTCAGTCTCAAATGTTGTCAAAATATGGAAACTTGAGCTAGCTTAACGTGGACGTTGGACTCATGTCATTTTGAGCTCTAAATCAAAAGTTAAGCATGATTTAGTGCGGACATGTCAAGTTGATCAATTAGTTAAAATTCCCATTCTAAACTTATCATTGGTGGTTCTTGAGTAAAGGCTTATAAAGGAAGCATAATGCATGGCATCACGCAGTTTGGAATAGATTGGATTACTTGGAGGCTTTCTCATAGCTATTTTGGTCTTAAAGTTTTCACAATAAAGAAAATTGAGCAAGCTTAACGTGGGTATTGGATTCGTGTCATTTTGAGCTCTAAATCAAAAGTTATGGACGATTTACTACGGACATGTCAAGTTGATCGGCCAGTTAAAATGATCATTCTAAACTGATCATTGGTGCTCCTTGACTAAAAGCTTATAAATGAAGCATAATGCATGGCATCACGCATTTTGGGATAGATTGGATTACTTGGAGGCTTCTTCATAGCTCTTTCAGTCTCAAATGTTGTCACAATATAGAAAATTGAGCTAGATTAACGTGGATGTTGGGTTCATGTCATTTTGAACTCTAAATAAAAAGTTAGGGACGATTTAGTGCGTACATGTCTAGCTGATCAGCCTGTTATAATGATCATTCTAAACTTTTCATTGGTGCTCCTTGAGCAAAGGCTTATAAACAAAGCATAATGCATGTCATCATGCAGTTTGGGATACATTGGATTAGTTGGAGGCTTTGTCGTAGCTCTTTTACTATCAAATCTTGTCACAATATAGAAAATTGAGCTAGCTTAACGTGGGCATTGAATTCGTGTCATTCTGAACTCTACATCAAACATTACGAACGATTTAGTGCAGAAATGTCAGTTTGTCGGCCTGTTAAAATGATCATTCTAAACTGATCATTGGTGCTCCATGAGTAAAGGCTATAAAATGAAGCATGATGCATGGCATCACACAGTTTGGGATACATTGGATTATTTGGGGACTTTGTTGTAGCTCTTTCAGTCCCAAATGTTGTCATAATATAGAAAATTGAGCTAGCTTAATGTGGACGTTGGATTCGTATCATTCTGAACTCTGAATCAAAGGTTACAAAAGATTTAGTGCGGACATGTCAAATTGATTGGCTTGATAAAATGATCACTATAAACTCATCAATCGTGCTTCTTGAGTAGGCTTAAAAACGAAGCATAATGCATGGCATCACGTAGTTTGGGATACATTGGATTACCGGGAGGGTTTGTCATAGCTCTTTCTGTCTCAAATATTGTCACAATATAGAAAATTGAGCTAGCATTACGTGGGCGTTGGATTCATGTCGTTTTATACTCTAAATCAAAAGTTATGGAAGATTTAGTGCGGAAATTTCAAGTTAATCGGCCTGTTAAAATGATCATTTTAAACAAATCATTGGTGCACCTTGAGCAAAGGCTTATAAATAAAGCATAATGCATGGCATCACGCAGTTTGGAATAGATTGGATTACTTGGAGGCTTTGTTATAGCTTTTTCAATCTCAAATGTTTTCACAATACAGAAAATTGAGCTAGTTTAATGATGGTGTTGGATTCGTTTCATTTTTAACTCTAAATCAAAATTTATGGACGATTTAGTGTGGACATATCAATTTTATCGGCCAGTTAAGATGATCATTTTAATCTGCTCATTGGTGCTCCTTGACTAAAGGCTTACAAACATGGCATCCCGCAGTTTAGGATACATTGGATTATTTGAAGGCTTTTTCGTAGCTCTTTCAATCTCAAAAGTTTTCACAATTTGGAAAATTGTGCTAGATTAATGTGGGCATTGTATTCGTGTCATTCTGAACTCTAAATCAAAACTTATGGACTATTTAGTGCGGACAATCAAATTGATTGGCCTGTTAAAATGATCATTATAAACTGATCACTGGTGCTCATTCAGCAAATGCTTATAAATGAACCACAATGCATGGTATACCGAAGTTTGGGATACATTGGATTACTTGGAGGATTTTCAAGATTTTCCAGTCTCAAATGTTGTCACAATATGGAAAATTGAGAGAGTTTAACGTGGGCGTCAGATTCGTGTGATTCCGAACTGTAAATCAAAAGTTACGTACGATTTAGTGTGGACATGTCAAATTGATGAGCCAGTTACATGATCATTCTAAACTGATCATTGGTGCTTCTGAAGTAAAAGCTTATAAATGAAGCATAATTCATGGTATCACGCAGTTTGGGATACATTGCATTACTTGGACGCTTTTTGTAGCTCTTTCAGTCTCAAATGCTGTCACAATATGGAAAATTGAGCTAGATTAACATGGGCGTTGGATTCATATCATTTTGAGCTCTAGATCAAAAGTAAAGGACGATTTAGTGCATACAAGTCAAGTTGATCAGCTGGTTAAAATGATCATTCTAAACTTATAATTGATGCTCCTTGAGTAAAGGCTTATAAATGAAGCATAATGCATGGCATCACCCAGTTTTGTATACATTGGATTACTTTGAGGGTTTGTCGTACCTCTTTCACTCTCAAATGTTGACACAATATAGAAAATTGAGGTAGCATAACATGGGTATTGGATTCGTATCATCTGAACTTTAAATCAAATGCTACAAACGATTTAGTGCAGACATGTCAAGTTGATCGACCAGTTAAAATGATCATTCTAAACTGATCATTGGTGCTCCTTGAATAAAGGCTTATAAATTAAGCATAATGTATGGCATCACACAGTTTGGGATGCATTGGATTACTTGGAGGATTTTTTCATAGCTTTTTCAATCCCAAATGTTGTCACAATACAGAAAATTGAACTAGAATAGCGTGGCATTGGATTCGTGTCATTATAAACCTAAATCAAAAGTCATGGACGATTTAGTGTGGACATGTCATGTTGATCAGCCAGTTAAAATGATCATGCTAAATTCATCATTGATGCTCCTTGATTAAAGGCTTATAAATGAAGCATAATTCATGGCATCACACATATTGGGATACATAGTATTACTTGGAGGCTTTGTAGTAGGTCTTTCGGTCTCAAATGTTGTCATAAAATGGAAACTTGAGGAATTTTAACGTGGACGTTGGACTCATGTCATTTTGAGCTCTAAATCAAAAGGTAAAAACAACTTAGTGCGGACATGTAAAGTTGATCAGATAGTTAAAATGATCATTCTATGGGGCTCCTTGAGTAAAGGCTTATAAATGAAGCATAATGCATGGCATCATGGCATTTGGAATAGATTGGATTACCTAAAGGCTTTGTCGTAGCTATTTTGGTCTTAAATTTTGTCACAATACTGAAAAATGAGCTAGTTTAACATGGATGTTGAATTCGTGTTATTTTGAACTCTCAAACAAAAGTTACGGAAAATTTAGTGCGGACATGTCAAGTTGATCGGCCAGTTAAAACCATCACTCTAAGCTGATCGTTCTAAACTGATCGTTCAAAACTGATCATTGGTGCTCCTTGAGAAAATGCTTATAAATAAAGCATAATACATTGCATCACGCAGTTTGGGATACATTGGATTACTTGTAGGCTTTGTCGTAGTTCTATCAGTCCCAAATGTTGTCACAATATAGTAAATTGAGCTAGCCTAACGTGGGCGTTGGACTCGTAGTAAAGGCTTATTAATGAAGCATAATGCATGGCATCACGTAGTTTGAAATATATTGGATTACTAGGAAGCTTTGTCGTAGCTCTTTCAGTCTCAAATGCTGTCACAATATAGAAAATTAAGCTAAGTTAACGTGGGCGTTGGATTCATGTCATTCTGAACTGTAAATCAAAAGTTACGTATGATATAGTGCAAACATGTCAAATTGATCGGCCATTTACATGATTATTCTAAACTGATCATTGGTTCTTCTGATGTAAAAGCTTATAAATGAAGCATAATGCATGGTATCACACAGTTTGGGATACCTTGGATTACTTGGACACTTTTCGTAGCTCTTTCAGTCTCAAATGGTGGCACAATATGGAAAATTGAGCTAGGTTAACATGAGCGTTGGATTCATGTCATTTTGAGCTCTTATCAAAAGTTAAGGACGATTTAGTGCATAAATGTCAAGTTGATCAGCTAGTTAAAATGATCATTCTAAACTTATCATAGGTGCTCCTTGAATAAAGGCTTATAAATGAAGCATAATGTATGGCATCACACAGTTTGGGAGACATTGGATTACTTGGAGGCTTTTGTCGTCGCTTTTTCAGTCCCGAATGTTGTCACAATACAGAATATTGAACTAGATTAGCGTTGTATTGGATTCGTGTCATTATAAACCTAAATCAAAAGTTATGGATGATTTAGTGCGGACATGTCAAGTTGATCGGCCAGTTAAAATGATCATGCTAAATTGATCACTACTTCTCTTTGAGTAAAGGCTTATAAATGAAGCATAATGCATAGCATCACACAGATTGGGATACATAAGATTACTTGGAGGCTTTGTAATAGGTCCTTCGGTGTCAAATGTTGTCACAATATGGAAAATTGAGTAAGTTTATCATGGGCGTTGGACTCATGTCATTTTGGGCTCTAAATCAAAAGGTAAAAACAATTTAGTGCGGACATGTAAAATTGGTCAGCTAGTTAAAATGATTATTCTAAACTTGTCATTGGGGCTCCTTGAGTAAAGGCCTATAAATGAAGCAAATTGCATGGCATCATGCCATTTGGAATAGATTGGATTATTTGGAGGATTTTTCTTAACTCTTTCAGTCTCAAATGTTGTCATAAAATGGAAAATTGGGCTACCTTATCATGGGAGTTGGACTCATGTCATTTTGAGCTCAAAATCAAAAGTTAATGACGATTTAGTGCGGACATGTCAAGTCGAAAAGCTAGTTAAAATGATCGTTCTAAACTTATCATTGGTGCTCCTTCTGTAAAGGCTTATAAATGAAGCAAAATGCATGGGCATCACAAAGTTTGGAATAGATTGGATTAACTAAAGGCTTTGTCATAGCTATTTTGGTCTTAAATTTTGTCACAATATTCAAAAATGAGCTAGCTTAACGTGGGCGTTGGATTCGTGTCATTTTGAACTCTAAAACAATAGTTACAGAAAATTTAGTGCAGACATGTCAAGTTGATTAGCAAGTTAAAATGATCACTCTAAACTAATCGTTCTAAACTGATCGTTCTAAACTGATCGTTTTAAACTGATCGTTCTAAACTGATCATTGGTGCTCATTGAGAAAATGCTTATAAATAAAGCATAATACATTGCATCACGCAGTTTAGGATACAATCGATTACTTGTACGCTTTGTTGTACCTCTTTCAGTTTCAAATGTTGTCACAATATAGTAAATTGAGCTAGCCTAACGTGGGCATTGGACTCGTGTCATTCTGAACTCTAATGAAAAGTTATGGACAATTTAGGGTGGACATTTCAAGTTAATCAGCTAGTTAAAATGATCAGCTGATCATTGGTGATCCTTGAGTAAAAACTTATAAATGAAGCATAATGCATGGCATCACACAGTTTTGGATACATCATATTACTTGGAGGCTTTTTAGTAGCTTTTTCAATATCAAATGTTGTCACAATATGGAAAAGTGAACTAGTTTAACGTGGGCATTGGACTCATGTCATTTTGAGTTCTAAATCAAAAGTTACAGATAATTTGGTGCGGACATGTGAAGTTTTTCAGCTAGTTAAAATGATCATTCTAAACTTATCATTGGTGCTCCTTCAGTAAATGCTTATAAATGAAGCATAATGCATGTCATCACGAAGTTCAGAATAGATTGGATTAATTGAATGATTTGTCGTAGCTATTTCGGTCTTAAATTTTGTGACAATATTGAAAACTGAGCCAGATTAACGTGGACATTGGATTTATGTCATTTTGAACTCTAAAACAAAATTTACGGATAATTTAGTGCGGACATGTCAAGTTGATCACCCATTTAAAATGATCACTCTAAACTGATCGTTCTAAACTGATCATTGGTGCTCCTTGAGTAAATGCTTATAAATTAAGCATATTACATTGCATCACGCAGTTTGGGATACATTTTATTACTTGGAGGCTTTGTTGTAGCCATTTCAATCTCAAATGTTGTAACAATGTAGTAAATTGAGCAAGCCTAACGTGGGCGTTGGACTCGTGTCATTCTGAACTCTAAATCAAAAGTTACGGACGATTTAGTGCGGACATATCAAGTTGATCGGCCAGTTTAAATGATCATGCTAAACTGATCACTGGTGCTCCTTGAGTAAAGGCTTATAAATGAAGCATAATGCATGACATGACACAGTTTGGGATACATCAGATTACTTGGAGGCTTTCTAGTAGCTCTTTCAGTTTCAAATGTTGTAACAATATGGAAAAGTGAACTAGTTTAACGTGGGTTTTGGACTTATGTCATTTTGAGCTCTAAATCAAAAGTTAAAGACGACTTAGAGCGCACACGTCAAGTTTTGTAGTTAGTTAAAATGAGCATTCTAAACTTATCATTGGTGCTCCTTGAGTGAACGGTTATAAATGAAGCATAACGCATGGCATCATGTGAAGTTGACTTACGAGTTAAAATGATCATTCTAAACTGATCATGATTGCTCATTGAATAAAAGCTTATTAATGAAGCATAATGCATGGAATCAAGCAGTTTGTGATAGATTGGATTACTCGGAGGCTTTGTCGTAGCTATTTCAGTCTTAAATTTTTTCACAATATAGAAAACTGAGCTAGATTAATGTGAGCGTTGAATTCATGTCATTTTGAGCTCGGAATCAGACGATTTAATGCGGACATGCCAAGTTGATCATTCAGTTAAAATGATAATTCTAAACTGATTATTGGTGCTCATTGACTAACACTTATTAATAAAGCATAATGTGTGGTATCACACAGTTTGCGATAGATTTGATTAGTTTGAGGCTTTGTCGTAGCTGTTTCACAATATTTTCACAATATAGAAAATTGAGCTAGCTTAATGTGGGCATTGGATTCTAGTCATTCTGAGCTCTGAATCAAAAGTTATGGACGATTTAGTGCATACATGCCAAGTTGACCGTTCAGTTAAAATGATCATTCTTAATTGATCAGTGGTGCTACTTGCGATAGATTGAATTGCTTGGAGTCTTTCTCGTAGCTATTTTAGTCTTAAAGTTTTTCAAAATATAGAATATTTAGCTAGCTTAACATGGGCGTTGGATTAGTGTGATTCTGAGCTCTGAATCAAAAGTTATAGATGATTTTGTGCTACATGTTAAGCTAATCGGCCATTTTAAATGATCATTCTAAACTGATCATGAATGCCCATTGAGTAAAGGCTTATTAATGAAGCATATTGCATGTCATCAAAACGTTTGCAATAGATTCGATTACTTGGAGGCTTTTTCGTAGCTATTTAAGTCTTAAATTTTGTCAAATTATAGAAAATTTAGCTAGCTTAACGTGGGCGTTGGATTCGTGTCATTTTGAACTCTGAATCAAAAGTTACGGACGATTCTGTGCGGATATGTCAAGCTGATGGGCCAGTTAAAATGATCATTCTAAATTGATCATTGGTGCTCATTGAAAAAGGCTTACTAATCAAGCATAATGCATGGCATCACACTGTTTGCGATTGATTCGAATACTTGGAAGATTTGTAATAGCTATTTTAGTCTTAAATTTTGTCACACTATAGAAAAATGAGCTAGCTTAACGTGGGCATTTGATTTTTGTCATCCAGAATGCTGAATTAAAAATTACTGATGATTTCGTGCGGATATGTTAAGTTGACCGGCTAGTTGAAATGATCATTCTAAACTGATTATGGGTGCTCATTGAGTAAAGACTTATTAATGAAGCATAATGCATGACATCAAGCAGATTGTGATAGATTGGATTACTTGGAGGCTTTTTCATAGCTATTTCCATCTTCAATTTTGTAACAATATAGAAAATTTAGCTAGCTTAACGTGTGCATTGGGTTCGTGTCATTCTAAGCTCCTAATCAAAAGTTACGAATGATTTAATGTGGACATGCCAAGTTGGTCGGTCAGTTAAAATTATCATTATAAACTGATCATTGGTGCTCATTGAGTAAAAGCTTATTAATGAAGCATAATGCATGTCATCAAGCAGTTTGCGATAGATTGGATTACTCGGAGGTATTGTCGTAGCTATTTCAGCTTTAAATGTTTTCACAATATAGAAAACTGAGCTAGGTTAACGTGGGCATTGGAGTCCTGTCATTCTAAGCTCTAAATCAAAAGTTACAAATAATTTAGTGCGGACATGCCAAGTTGATTGGTCAGTTAAAATGATCATTCTAAATTGATCATTGGTCCTCCTTGAGTAAAGGCTTATAAATGAAGCACAATTCATGGCATCAAGCAGTTTGCGATAGATTGAATTACTTGGAGGCTTTCTCGTAGCTATTTCTGTCTTAAATTTTTTCACAATATAGAAAATTGATCTAGCTTAACGTGAGCTTTTGATTTGTGTCATTCTGAGATTTGAATCAAAAGTTACAGAAGATTAAGTGAGGACATGTCAAGTTGATCAGTCAGTTAAAATCACCATTTTAAACTAATCATTGATGCTCACTGAGTAAAGGCTTATTAATGAAGCATAATTCATGGGATCAAGCAGTTTGGGATGATTGAATCATTTGGAGGCTTTCTCGTAGCTAGTTGAGTCTTTAACTTTTTGCACAATATAGAAAATTGAGCTAGCTTAACGTGGGCGTTGGATTCGTGTTATTCTGAGTTCTGAATCAAAAATTACCGACGATTTAGTGCGGACATGTTAAGCTGATAGGCCAGTTAAAATGATCATTCAAAACTGATCATTGGTTCTCATTGAGTAAAGACTTATCAATGAAACATAATGCATGGCATCACGGTGTTTGAAATAGATTCGATTACTTGGAGGCTTTGTTGTAGCTATTTAAGTTCTAAATTTTGTCACAATATAGAAAATTTAGATAGTTTAACATGGGCATTGGATTCGTGTCATTCTGAACTCTAAATAAAAAATTACGGACAATTTTGTGTGGACATGTCAAGTTGATCGGTGAGTTAAAATGATCATTCTAAACTGATCATTGGTTCTCATTGAGTAAAGACTTATTAATGAAGCATAGTGCATGACATCAAGCAGTTTGCAATAGATTAGATTACAAGGAGCCTTTGTCTTAGTGGTTTCAGTCATAAATTTTGTCACAATATAGATAGTTTAGCTAGCTTAACGTGGGCCTTAGATTCGTGGCATTCTGAGTTTCGAATCAATAGTTATATATGATTTATTGTGGACATGTGAAGTTGACTTACGAGTTAAAATGATCATTCTAAACTGATCATGATTGCTCATTGAATAAAAGCTTATTAATGAAGCATAATGCACGGAATCAAGCAGTTTGCGATAGATTGGATTACTCGGAGGCTTTGTCGTAGCTATTTCAGTCTTAAATTTTTTCACAATATAGAAAACTGAGCTAGATTAACGTGAGCGTTGAATTCATGTCATTTTGAGCTCGGAATCAGACGATTTAATGCGGACATGCCAAGTTGATCATTCAATTAAAATGATAATTCTAAACTGATTATTGGTGCTCATTGACTAACACTTATTAATAAAGCATAATGCAAATGATAATTTTAGTCCGGATGTGTCAAGTTGATCAGCTAGTTAAAATGATCATTCTAAACTGATCATTGGTGCTCAATGAGAAAAGGTTTACAAATGAAGCATAATGCATGGCATCACGCAGTTTGGGATACATTGGATTATTTGGAGGCTTTGTTGTAGCTCTTTCAGTCTCAAATGTTGTCACAATATTGTAAATTAAGCTAGATTAACCAGGGCATTGGATTCATGTCATTTGCAACTCTAAATCAAGTGTTAAAATTGATTTGGCCTGGACATGTCTAGTTGATCAGTTAGTTAAAATGATCATTCTAAACTGATCATTGGTGCTCTTTGAGTAAAGGCGTATAAATGAAGCATAATGCAGGACATCATGCAGTTTGGGATAGATTGGATTATTTTGAGGCTTTGTCGTAGGTATTTGACTCTTAAATTTAATTACAGTGTAGAAAATTGAGCTACCTTAACAAGGGCGTTGGATTCGTGTTATTCTGAACTTTAAATCAAAAGTTTCAGAAAATTTAATGCGGACATGTCAAGGTTATCGGCCAGTTAAATGAGAATTCTAAAGTGATAATTTGTTTTCCTTGAGTAAAGGCTTATAAATGAAGCATACTGCATGTCATCATGCAGATTGGGATACAGTGGATTAGTTGGAGGCTTTTTCAGAGATCTTTCAGTCTCATATGTTGTCACAATAATTAAATTTGAGCTAGATTAACGTTGGTGTTGGATTCATGTCATTTTTAGCGGTAAATCAAATATTACAGACAATTTAATCTGTACGTGTGAAGTTGATAAGCTACTTAAAATGATTATCCTAAATTGATCTTTGGAGCTCAAAGAGAAAAGGTTTAAAAATGAAGCACAATGCATGGCATCACGCAGTTTGGGATATATTAGATTACTTGGAGGCTTTGTCGTAGCTCTTTCAGTGTGAAATGTTGTCACAATATTGAAAATTGAGCTAGATTAATGTGGGTGTTGGATCATGTCACTTCGAGCTCTAAATCAAATGTTAAAGATAGTTTAGTGCAGACATGTCAAGTTGATCAGCTAGTTAAAATGCTCATTATTAACTGATCATTGGTGCTCATTGAGCAAAGATTTTCAAATGAAGTATAATGCATGGCATCACGCAGTTTTTGATAGATTGGATTAATTGAAGGCTTTTTCATAGCTATTTCGACCATAAATTTTGTCACAGTATAGAATATTCAACAAGCTTAATGTGGGCATTGGATTCTTGTCATTCTAAACTTTATATCAAAATCTTAAGATGATTTAATGCGGGCTTGTCAAGGTTATCAGCCAGTTAAATGATAATTGTAAATTGATCATTGGTGCTACTTGAGTAAAGGCTTATAAATGAATAATACTGTCTGGAATCTTGTAGTTTACGATACATTGGATTAATGTGGGTGTTGGTTTAATATCATTTTGAGCTCCAACTCAAATGTTAAAAACAATTTAGTCTAAACATGTCAAATTGATTAGCTAGTTAAAATTATCATTCTAAACTGATCATTGGTGCTCATTGAGCAAAGGTTTACAAATGAAGCATAATGCATGGCATCCAGTAGTTTGGGATAGATTGAATTACTCGGAGGATTTTTTCTAAATTTAATCATAATATAGAAAATTGAGCTAGCTTAACGTGCGCGTTGGATTCGTGTCATTCTGAACTTTTAATAAAATATTTCGAACAATTTCGTGCGGACATGTCAAGGTTATCGGCCTGTTAAATGATTATTCTAAATTGATCATTGAATCTCCTTGAGTAAAGGCTTATAAATGAAGCATATTGCATGGCATCACACAGTTTGGGGTACTTCAGATTATTTGAAGGCTTTTTCTTAGCTCTTTCAGTCTTAAACGTTGTATATGTATTGAAAATTGAGATAGATTAACGTGGATGTTGGATTCATATAATTTTGAACTCTAAATCAAAATTTAAAGATGATTTAGCCCGGACATGCCAAGTTGATCAGCTAGTTAAAATGATCATTCCAAACTGATCATTGCTGCTCACTGATAAAAGGTTTACAAATGAATCATAACGCACGGCATCACACACTTTGGGATAGATTGGATTACTTGGAGGCTTTGTCGTAGCTCTTTCAGCCTCAAATATTGTCACAATATTGAAAATTGAGCTAGTTTAACGTGGGTGTTGGAATATTGTCATTTTGATCTCTATATAAAATATTAAAGACAATTTAGTGCGGACATGACAACTTGATCAACGAGTTAAAATGTTCCTTCTAAACTGATCATTGGTGCTCATTCAGCAAAGATTTACAAATGAAGCATAATGCATGTCATCACGTAGTTTGGGATAGATTGGATTACTTGGACGCTTTGTCGTAGCTCTTTCGGCCATAAATTTTGTCACAATATAGAATATTGAAGTAGGTTAACGTGGGTGTTGGATTCCTGTCATTATGAACTCTAAATCAAAAGTTTTGGATGATTTAATGCGGACATTTTAAGTTGATCGGCCAGTTAAAATGATCATTCTGAACTGATACTTGCTGCTCCCTCAGTAAGGGCTTGTAAATGAAACATAATGCATGGCATCACACAGTTGGGGATACATTGGACTACTTGGAGGCTTTGTCATTGCTCTTTCAGTTTCAAATGATGTCACAATATTAAAAACTGAGCTAGATTAACATGGGTGTTGGATTCATGTCATTTGAGCTCTAAATAATATATTAAAGATGATTTAATCCGAATGTGTCAACTTGATCAGCTAGTTAAAATGATCATTCTAAACGTATCATTGGTGCTCAGTGAGAAAATGTTTACAAATGAAGCATAATGCATGGCATCATGCAGTTTGGGATACATTGGATTATTCGGGGGCTTTGTTGTACCTCTTTCAGTCTCAAATGTTGTCACAACATTGTAAATTGAGCTAGATTAACCTGGGCATTGGATTCATGTCATTTGCAACTCTAAATCAAATGTTAAAGTTGATTTGGTGCGGACATGTCTAGTTGATCAGTTAGTTAAAATGATCACTCTAAACTGATCATTGGTGCTCATTGAGTAAAGGCATATAAATGAAGCATAATGGAGGGCATGCTGTAGTTTGGGATAGATTGGATTACTTGGAGGCTTTTTCGTAGCTATTTGGGTCTTAAATTTAATCGCAATATAGAAAATTGAGCTAGCTTAACGTGGGCATTGGATTAATGTCATTCTGAGCTCTAAATAAAAAGTTTCGGGAGACTTAATGCGGACATGTCAAGGTTATTGGCCAGTTAAATGAGAATTCTAAACTGATCATTGATGCTCCTTGAGTAAAGGCTTATAAATGAAGCATAATGCATGGCATCGCAGTTGGGGATACATTGGAATACATGGACGCTTTGTCATTGGTCTTTCGGTCTCAAATGTTGTGACAATATTGAAAATTGAGCAATATTAACGTGGGTGTTAGATTCATGTCATTTTGAGATCAAAATCTAATATTAAAGACGATTTAGTCCGGACTTATCAAGTTGATGAGCTAGTTAAAATGACCATTATAAACTGATCATTGGTGCTCGGTGAGAAAATGTTTACAAATGAAGCATAATGCATGGCATCACGCAGTTTGGGATAAATTGGATTACTTTGAGGCTTTTTCGTAGCTATTCTGGCCATAAATTTTGCCATAATATAGAATATTGAGCTAGCTTAACGTGGGCGTTGGATTCGTCTCATTCTAAACTCTAAATCAAATGTTTAGGACGATTTATTGCGGAAATGTCAAGGTTATCGGCCAGTTTAATGAGAATTCTAAACTGATCATTGACGCTCCTTGAGTAAAGGCTTATAAATGAAGCATAATGCATGGCATCACGTAGTTTAGGATAGATTGGATTACTTGGAAACTTTGTCATAGGTCTTTCAGTCTCAAATGTTATCACAAAATTGAAAATTGAGCTAGAATAATGTTGGTGTTGGATTCATGTCAGTTTGAGCTCCAATTCAAAAATTAAAGACGATTTAGTCCAAACATACCAAGTTGATCAGCTAGTTAAAATAATCATTCTAAACTGATCATTAATGCTCATTGAGTAAAAGCTTATTAATGAAGCATAATGCATGGCATCACGCAATTTGTGATAGATTCGATTACTTGGAGGCTTTGTCAAATCTATTCGATTTCTTTCAAAAAATAGAAAACTGAACTAGCTTAATGTGGACGATTTCATGCGTACATGTCAAGTTGACAGGCATCAAAATGAGCATTCTAAACTTATCATAGCTTCTCATTGAGTAAAGGCTTATTAAGGAAGCATAGTTTATGGCATCAAGCATCTTCACATTATAGAAAATTGAGCTAGCTTAACGTGGGCGTTGGATTCGTGCTAGTTTGAGCGACATATTAAGCTGATCGGCCAGTTAAAATGTTAAGCTGATCGGCCAGTTAAAATGTTAAGCTGATCGGCCAGTTAAGATGATTTAGTGCAGACATGTTAAGTTGATCGGCCAGTTCAAATGATCATTCTAAACTTATCATTGGTGGTAATTGAATAAAGGCTTATCAATTAAGCATAATGCATGGCATCACACTATATGCGATAGATTCGATTACTTGGAGGCTTTGTCGTACCTATTTAAGTCTTAAACTTTGTCACAATATCGAAAATTTAGCTAGTTTAACGTGGGCGTTGGATTCGTGTTCTTCTGAACTCTGAATAAAAAGTTAAGGACGATTTTGTGCGGACATGTCAAGTTGATCACCGAGTTAAAATGATCATTCTTAACTGATCATTGGTGCTCATTGAGTAAAGGCTTATTAATGAAGCATAGTGCATGACATCAAGCAGTTTGTGATAGATTCGATTACTTGGAGGCTTTTTCGTAGCAATTTGAGTGATAAATTTTGTCAGAATATCTAATTTTGCTAGCTAGCTAAATGTGGGTGTTAGATTCATGGCATTTGGAGCTTTGCATCAAAAGCTATAGACTATTTAGTGTGGACGTGTCAAGTTGCCAGCGAGTTAAAATGATCATTCTAAAATGATCATTGGTGCTCATTGAGTAAAAGCTTATTAATGAAGCATTATGCATAGCATCAAGCACTTTTTGATAGATTGAATTACTTGGAGGCTTTCTCGTAGCTATTTCAGTCTTAAATTTTTTCACAATATAAAAAATCGAGCTAGCTTAACGTGAGCATTGGATTCGTGTTATTCTGAGCTCTGAATCAAAATTTACAAAAGATTTAGTGTGGACATGTCAAGTTGATCGGCAAGTTAAAATGATCATTCTAAACTGATCATTGGTGCACATTGAGTAAAGGCTTATTAATAATTCATGGCACGAAGAAGTTTTCGGTAGATTGCATTATTTGAAGGTTTTCTCATAGCCATTTCAGTATTAAACTTTTTCACAATATAGAAAATTGAGCTAGATTAATGTGGGCGTTGGATTCGTGTTATTCTGAGCTCTGAATCAAAAGTTACAAACGAATTAGTGCATACATGTTAAGCTGATCAGCCAATTAAAATGATCATTCTAAACTGATCATTGGTCCTTATTGAGTAAAGGCTTATCATTGAAGCATAATGCATGACATCATGTTTTTTGCTATAGATTCGATTACTTGGAGGCTTTGTCGTAGCTATTTTAGTCTTAAATTTTGTCACAACATAGAAAACTTAGCTTGCTTAACGTGGGCGTTGGATTCGTGTCATTCAGAACTTTGAATCAAAAGTTACAGACGATTTTGTGCGGACATGTCAAGTTTATCGGTGAGTTAAAATGATCATTCTAAATTGATCATTGGTGCTCTTTGAGTAAAGTCTTATTAATGAAGCACAGTGCATGACATCAAGCATTTTGTGATAGATTAGATTACTTGGAGGCTTTGTCGTAGCAATTTCAGTGTTAAGTTTTGTCACAATATAGAAAATTTTGTTAGCTTAATGTGGGTGTTAGATTCGTGGCATTCTGAGCTTTGAATCAAAAGTTATAGACTATTTAGTGTGGACTTGTAAATTTGACCGGTGAGTTAAAACGATCATTCTAAAATGATCATTGGTGCTCATTGAGAAAATGTTTATTAATGAAGCATAATACATGGTATCAAGCAGTTCGCAATAGATTGGATTACTCGGAGGCTTTGTCTTAGCTATTTCAGTCATAAATTTTTTCACAATATAAAAAATGGAGCTAGCTTAACGTGAGCGTTGAATTCATGTCATTCTGAGCTCGGAAGAACACGATTAAGTGCGGACATGCCAAGTTGGTCGGTCAGTTAAAATGCTACTTCTAAACTGATTATTTATGCTCATTGAGTAAACGCTTATTAATGAAGCATAATGCGTGGCAGCACGCAGTTTGTGATATATTCAATTTCTTTGAGGCTTTGTCGCAGCTATTTCCATCTTCAATTTTGTCACAATATAGAAAATTGAGCTTGCTTAACGTGGACATTGGATTTTTTGTCATTCTAAGCTGTGAATCAAAAGTTATGGACGATTTAGTGCAGACATGCCAAGGTGATCGGGGCATTAAAATCATCATTCTAAATTGATCATTGGTGCTCCTTGAGTAAAAGCTTATAAATGAAGCATAGTTCATGGCATCGAGTCGTTTGTGATAGATTGAATTACTTGGACGCTTTCTCGTAGCTATTTCATTCTTAAATGTTTTCACAATATTGAAAATTGAGCTAGCTTAACGTGAGCGTTGGATTCGTGTCATTCTGAGCTCTGAATCAAAAGTCACAGAAGATTTAGTGTGGACATGTAAAGTTGATCAGTCAGTTAAAATGATCATTCTAAACTGATCATTAATGCTTACTGAGTAAAGGCTTATTATTGAAGCATAATTAATGGCATCAAGTAGTTTGTGATAGATTGAATTATGTGGAGGCATTCTCGTAGCTATTGCAGTTTTTATATTTTTGCACAATATAGAAAATTGAGCTAGCTTAACTTGGGCATTGGATTCGTGTTATTCGGAGCTCTGAATCAAAAGTTACAGACGATTTAGTGCGGAAATATCAAGTTGATCGGCGAGTTAAAATGATCATTCTGAACTGATCATTGATGCTCTTTGAGTAAGGCTTATTAATGATGCATAGTGCATGACATCAAACAGTTTGCGATAGATTCGATTACTTGAAAGCTTTGTCGTAGCAATTTCAGTCTAAAATTTTGTCACAATATAGAAAATTTAGATAGCTTATCGTGGGCGTTAGATTCTTGGCATTCTGAGCTTTGAATCAAAAGTTATTGACAATTTAGTGTGGACATCTCAAGTTGACCAGCGACTTAAAATGATCATTATAAACTGATCATTGGTGCTCATTGAGAAGCTTATAATGAAGCATATTGCATGACATCAAGCAGTTTGCGATAGTTTGGATTACTCGGAGGCTTTGTCATAGCTATTTCAGTCTTAAATTTTTTGACAATATAGAAAATTGAGCTATCTTAACGTGAGCATTGAATTCATGTCTTGCGGAGCTCAAAATATGACGATTTAGTGCGGACATGCCAAGATGATCGGTTAGTTAAAATGATAATTCTAAACTGATTATTGGTGCTCATTGATTAAACGCTTATAAATGAAGCACAATGCATGGTATTTGTGATAGATTCGATTACTTTGAGGCTTTGTCGTAGCTATTTCTTTCTTCACTTTTGTCACAATATAGAAAATTAAGCTAGCTTAACGTGGGCTTTGAATTTGTGTCATTCTAAGTTCTGAATCAAAAGTTACAGATGATTTAGTGTGGACATGCCAAGTTGATCGGTCAGTTGAAATGACCAGTCTAAATTGATCATTTGTTCATTGAGTAAATGCTTATAAATGAAGCATAATTCATGGCATCAAGCAGTTTGCGATGTATTGAATTCCTTGGAGGTTTTCCCGTAGCTATTTCAGTCTAAATTTTTTTCACAATATAGAAATTTGAGCTAGCTTAACGTGAGAGTTGAATTCATGTCATTCTAAGCTCTGAATCAAAAGTTAAAGAAGATTTAGTGTGGAGATGTCAAGTTGATCAGTCAGTTAAAATGATCATTATAAATTAATCATTAATGCTCAGTGAGTAAAGGCTTATTAATGAAGCAAAATGCATGGCATCAACCAGTTTGCGATCGTTTGGATTACTCGGAGGCTTTATCGTAGCTATTTCAGTATCAAATTTTTTACAATATTGAAAATTGAGCTAGCTTAATATGAATGTTGAATTCATGTCATTATGAGCTTGAAATCAATAGATTTAGTGAAGACATTCTAAGTTGATCGGTCAGTTAAAATGATAATATGTTAACTGACTATTGGTGCTTATTGAGTAAACGCTTAGATATGAAGCATAATGCATGGCATCATGCAGTTTGTGATAGATTCGATTACTTTTAGGCTTTGTCGTAGCTATTTATGTCTTCAATTTTGTCACAGTATACAAAATTGAGCTAGTTTAACGTGGGCATTGGATTCATGTCATTCTGAACTCTAAATCAAAAGTTACAAATGATTTAGTGCGGATATGCCAAGTTGATCGGTCTGTTAAAATGATCATTCTAAATTGATCATTGGTGCTCCTTGAGTAAAGGCATGTAAATGAAGCATAATTCATGGCATCCAGCAGTTTGGGATAGATTGAATTATATACAGGCTTTGTCATTGCTATTTCAGTCTTAAATTTTTCCACAATATAGAAAATTGATCTACCTTAACGTGAGCGTTGGATTTGTGTCATTCGGAGCTATGAATCAAAAGTTACAGAATAATTTAGTGTCGAGATGTCAAGTTGATCAGTCAGCTAAAAATGATCATTCTAAACTAATACTTAATGCCCATTGAGTAAAGGCTTATTAATGAAGTATAATTCATGGCATCACCCAATTTGCGATAGATTCGAATACTTCGAGGATTTATCGTAGCAATTTCAGTTTTAAATTTTTTCACAATATAGAAATTGATCTAGCTTAACGTAGGCGTTGGATTCATGTTATTTGGAGCTCTGAATCAAAAGTTACAAACGATTTTCTGCAGACATGTTAAGCTGATCGGCCAGTTAGAATGATCATTCTAAACTGATCATTGGTGCCCATTGAGTAAAGGCTTATTAATGAAGCATAATGCATGGCATCACACTGTTCGCGATACATTCAATTACTTGGAGGCTTTGTCGTAGCTATTTAAGTCTTAAATTTTGTCACAATATAAAAAATTGATTTACCTTAACATGGGCGTTGGATTCGTTGTATTTGGAGATCTGAATTAAAAGTTACAGACGATTCATTGCAGACATGTCAAGTTGATCGACGAGTTAAAATGATCATTCTAAGCTTATCATTTGTGCTCATTGAGTCAAGGCTTATTAAAGAGGCATAGTGCATGACATCAAGCAGTTTGAGATAGATTCGATTACTTGCGCTTTGTCGTAGCAATTTCATTATTAAATTTTGCCACAATATAGAAAATTTAGGTAGATTAACGTGGGCGTTATATTCGTGACATTCTGAGTTTTGAATGAAAAGTTATAGACGATTTAGTGTGGACTTGTCAAGTTGACCAGCGAGTTAAAACGATCATTTTAAACTAATCATTGGTGCTCATTGAGTAAAAGCTTATTAATGAAGCATAATGCATGGCATCAAACAGTTTGCGATAGATTGGATTACTTGGAGGCTTTGTCATAGCTATTTTAGTCTTCAACTTTTTCACAACATAGAAAATTGAGCTACCTTAACACGAGCGTTGAATTCATGTCACTTTGAGCTCGGAATCAGACGATTTAGTGCGGACATTCCAAGTTGATCGATAAGTTGAAATGATAATTCTAAACTGATTACTAGTGCTCATTGACTAAACGCTTATTAATGAAGCATAATACATGGCATCACGCAGTTTGCGAAAGATTCGATTACTCTGAGGCTTTGTTGTAGCTATTTCCGTGTTCAATTTTCTCAAGATATAGAGAATTGAGCTAGCTTAACGTGGGCCTTGGATTCGTGTAATTATGAGCTGTGAATCAAAATTACGGACGATTTAGTGTAGACGCGCCAAGTTGAACGTCAGTTAAAATGATCTACCTTAACATGGGCGTTGGATTCGTTGTATTCGGAGATCTGAATCATAAGTTATAGACGATTCATTGCAGACATGTCAAGTTGATCAACGAGTTAAAATGATCATTCTAAGCTTATCATTTGTGCTCATTGAGTAAAGGCTTATTAAATAAGCGTATAGTGCATGACATGAAGCAGTTTGAGATAGATTCGATTACTTGCGCTTTGTCGTAGCAATTTCATTATTAAACTTTGCCACAATATAGAAAATTGAGGTAGATTAAGGTGGGCGTTATATTCGTGACATTCTGAGTTTTGAATGAAAAGTTATAGACGATTTAGTGTGGACATGTCAAGCTGACCAGCGAGTTAAAATGATCATTTTAAACTAATCATTGGTGCTCATTGAGTAAAAGCTTATTAATGAAGCATAATGCATGGCATCAAACAGTTTGCGATAGATTGGATTACTGAGAGGCTTTGTCATAGCTCTTTTAGTCTTCAACGTTTTCACAATATAAAAAATTGAGCTACCTTAACATGAGCGTTGAATTCATGTCATTTTGAGCTGGGAATCAGACGATTTAGTTCGGACATGCCAAGTTGATCGATAAGTTGAGATGATAATTCTAAACTGAATACTAGTGCTCATTGACTAAACGCTTATTAATGAAGCATAATACATGGCATCACGCAGTATGCGAAAGATTCGATTACTCTGAGGCTTTGCCGTAGCTATTTCCGTGTTCAATTTTGCAAGATATAGAAAATTGAGCTAGCGTTACGTGGGCCTTGGATTCGTGTAATTATGAGCTGTGAATCAAAATTACGGATGATTTAGTGCAGACACGCCAAGTTGAATGGTCAGTTAAAATGATCTACCTTAACATGGGCGTTGGATTCGTTGTATTCGGAGATCTGAATCAAAAGTTACAGACGATTCATTGCATATATGTCAAGTTGATCGACGAGTTAAAATGATCATTCTAAGCTTCTCATTTGTGCTCATTGAGTAAAGGCTTATTAAAGAAGCATAGTGCATGACATCAAGCAGTTTGAGATAGATTCGATTACTTGGGCTTTGTCGTAGCAATTTCATTATTAAATTTTGCCACAATATAGAAAATTTAGGTAGATTAACGTGGGCGTTATATTCGTGACATTCTGAGTTTTGAATGAAAAGTTATAGACGATTTAGTGTGGACATGTCAAGTTGACCAGCGAGTTAAAACGATCATTT
Organism: Pugionium cornutum; assembly: GCA_018901935.1. Lineage (NCBI taxonomy): Eukaryota > Viridiplantae > Streptophyta > Magnoliopsida > Brassicales > Brassicaceae > Pugionium > Pugionium cornutum. The sequence goes on from CM032160.1 coordinate 25,724,004, forward strand.
TAAACTAATCATTGGTGCTCATTGAGTAAAAGCTTATTAATGAAGCATAATGCATGGCATCAAACAGTTTGCGATAGATTGGATTACTTGGAGGCTTTGTCATAGCTATTTTAGTCTTCAACTTTTTCACAACATAGAAAATTGATCTACCTTAACACGAGCGTTGAATTCATGTCACTTTGAGCTCGGAATCAGACGATTTAGTGCGGACATTCCAAGTTGATCGATAAGTTGAAATGATAATTCTAAACTGATTACTAGTGCTCATTGACTAAACGCTTATTAATGAAGCATAATACATGGCATAACGCAGTTTGCGAAAGATTCGATTACTCTGAGGCTTTGTCGTAGCTATTTCCGTGTTCAATTTTCTCAAGATATAGAAAATTGAGCTAGCTTAACGTGGGCCTTGGATTAGTGTAATTATGAGCTGTGAATCAAAATTACGGACGATTTAGTGCAGACACGCCAAGTTGAACATCAGTTAAAATGATCTACCTTAACATAGGCGTTGGATTCGTTGTATTCGGAGATCTGAATCAAAAGTTATAGACGATTCATTGCAGACATGTCAAGTTGATCAACGAGTTAAAATGATCATTCTAAGCTTATCATTTGTGCTCATTGAGTAAAGGCTTATTAAAGAAGCGTATAGTGCATGACATCAAGCAGTTTGAGATAGATTCGATTACTTGCGCTTTGTCGTAGCAATTTCATTATTAAACTTTGCCAGAATATAGAAAATTGAGGTAGATTAAGGTGGGCGTTATATTCGTGACATTCTGAGTTTTGAATGAAAAGTTATAGAAGATTTAGTATGGACATGTCAAGCTGACCAGCGAGTTAAAATGATCATTTTAAACTAATCATTGGTGCTCATTGAGTAAAAGCTTATTGATGAAGCATAATGCATGGCATCAAACAGTTTTCGATAGATTGGATTACTTGGAGGCTTTGTCATAGCTATTTTAGTCTTCAACGTTTTCACAATATAGAAAATTGAGCTACCTTAACGTGAGCGTTGAATTCATGTCATTTTGAGCTTGGAATCAGATGATTTAGTGCGGACATGCCAAGTTGATCGATAAGTTGAAATGATAATTCTAAATTGATTACTAGTGCTCATTGACTAAACGCTTATTAATGAAGCATAATACATGGCATCACGCAGTATGCGAAAGATTCGATTACTCTGAGCCTTTGTCGTAGCTATTTCCGTGTTCAATTTTGTCAAGATATAGAAAATTGAGCTAGCTTAACGTGAGCCTCTGATTCGTGTAATTATGAGCTGTGAATCAAAATTACGGATGATTTAGTGCACACACGCCATGTTGAACGGTCAGTTAAAATGATCTACCTTAACATGGGCGTTGGATTCGTTGTATTCAGAGATCTGAATCAAAAGTTACAGACGATTCATTGTAGACATGTCAAGTTGATCAACGAGTTAAAATGATCATTCTAAGCTTATAATTTGTGCTCATTGAGTAAAGGCTTATTAAAGAAGCGTAGTGCATGACATCAAGCAGTTTGAGATAGATTCGATTACTTGCGCTTTGTCATATCAATTTCATTATTAAATTTTGCCACAATATAGAAAATTTAGGTAGATTAACGTGGGCGTTATATTCGTGACATTCTGAGTTTTGAATGAGAAGTTATAGATGATTTAGTGTGGACATGTCAAGTTGATGAGCGAGTTAAAATGATCATTTTAGACTAATCATTGGTGCTCATTGAGTAAAAGCTTATTAATGAAGCATAATGCATGGCATCAAACAGTTTGCGATAGATGGGATTACTTGGAGGCTTTGAAATAGCTATTTTATTCTTCAACTTTTTCACAATACAAAATTGAGCTACTTAACGTAAGCATTGAATTCATGTCATTTTTAGCTTGGAATGAGACGATTTAGTGCGGACCTGTCAAGTTGATCGATAAGTTGAAATGATAATTCTAAACTGATTACGAGTGGTCATTGACTAAACGCTTATTAATGAAGCATAATACATGGCATCACACAGTATGCGAAAGATTCGATTACTCTGAGGCTTTGTCGTAGCTATTTCCGTGTTCAATTTTCTCAAGATATAGAAAATTGAGCTAGTTCAATGTGGGCCTTGGATTCGTATAATTATAAGCTGTGAATCAAAATTACGGACGATTTAGTGCGGACACGCCAAGTTGAACGGTCAGTTAAAATGAACTACCTTAACATGTGCGTTGGATTCGTTGTATTCGGAGATCTGAATCAAAAGTTACAGATGATTCATTCAGACTTTCAAGTTGATCAACGAGTTAAAATGTTCATTCTAAGCTTATCATTTGTGTTCATTGAGTAAAGGCTTATTAAAGAAGCGTAGTGCATGACATCAAGCAGTTTGAGATAGATTCGATTACTTGCGCTTTGTCGTAGCAATTTCATTATTAAATTTTGCCACAATATAGAAAATTTAGGTAGATTCACGTGGGCGTTATATTTGTGACATTCTGAGTTTTGAATGAAAAGTTATAGACGATTTACTGTGAACATGTCAAGTTGACCAGCGAGTTAAAATGATCATTTTAAACTAATCATTGGTACTCATTGAGTAAAAGCTTATTAAGGAAGCATAATGCATGGCATCAAACAGTTTGCGATAGATGGGATTACTTGGAGGCTTTGTAATAGCTATTTTAGTCTTCAACTTTTTCACAATATAGAAAATCGAGCTACCTTAACGTGAGCATTGAATTCATGTCATTTTGAGCTCAGAAAAAGATGATTTAGTGCGGACATGCCAAGTTGATCGATAAGTTGAAATGATAATTCTAAACTGATTACTAGTGCTCATTGACTAAACGCTTATTAATGAAGCATAATACATGGCATCATGCAGTTTGCGAAAGATTCGATTACTCTGAGGCTTTGTCGTAGCTATTTCCGTGTTCAATTTTGTCAAGATATAGAAAATTGAGCTAGCTTAACGTAGGCCTTGGATTCGTGTAATTATGAGCTGTGAATCAAAATTTCGGATGATTTAGTGCAGACATGCCAAGTTGAACGGTCAGTTAAAATGATCATTATAAATTGATCATTGGTGCTCCTTGAGTAAAGGCTAGTAAATGAAGCATATTTCATGGCATCAAGCAGTTTGCGATAGATTGAATTACTTGGAGGCTTTTTCGTAGTTATTTCAGTCTTAACTTTTTTCACAATATAGAAAATTGAGTTAGCTTAACGTGAGCGTTGGATTCGTGTCATTATGAGCTCTAAATCAAAAATTACAGAAGATTTATTGCGGACATGTCACGTAATCAGTCGGTTAAAACGATCATTCTAAACTGATCCTTAATGCTCAATGAGTAAAGGCTTATTAATGAAGCATAATGCGTGGCATCACGCAGTTTGCGATAGATTCGATTACTTGGAGGCTTTGTCGTATCTATTTCAGTTTTAATTTTGTCAAAATATAGAAAATTTAACTAGTTTAATGTGGGCGTTGAATTTGTGTATTTCTAAGCTCTGAATCAAAAGTTACGGACAATTTCATGCGGACATGTCAAGTTGACTGGCTAGTTTAAATGAGCATTCTAAACTTATCATTGCTGCTCATTGAGTGAAGGCTTATTAACGAAGCATAATTCATGGCATCAAGCAGTTCACAATAGCTTGAATTATTTGGAGGCTTTCTTGTAGCTATTTCAATCTTAATTTTTTTCACAATATTGAAAATTGAGCTATCTTAACGTAGGCAGTGGATTCGTGTTATTCAAAGAACTGAATCAAAAGTTACAAATGATTTTGTGCGGACATGTTAAGCTGATCGGACAGTTAAAATAATCATTCTAAACTGATCATTGGTGCCCATTGAGTAAAGGCTTATTAATGAATCATAATGCATGGTGTCACACTGTTTGCGATAGATTCGATTACATGGATGCTTGGTCGTAGCTATTGAAGTCTTAAATTTTTCACAATATAAAAAACTTAGCTAGCTTAACATGGTTGTTAGATTCGTGACATTTTGAGCGTTGAATCAAAAGTTGTAGACGATTTCGTGTGGACATGCCAAGGTGACCGGCGAGTTAAAATGATCATTCTAAACATATAATTGGTGCTCATTGAGTAAAAGCTTATTAATGAACCATAATGCACGGCATCAAGTAGTTTGCGATAGATTGGATTACTCAGAACCTTTGTCATAGCTATTTCTGTCTTAAATTTTTTCACAATATAGAAAATTGAGCTAGCTTAACATGAGCGTTGAATTCAAGTCACTCTGAGCTCGGAATAAGACGATTTAGTGCGAACATGCCAAGTTGATCGGTCAGTTCAAATGATAATTCTAAACTGATTATTGGTGCTCATTGAGTAAACACTTATTAATGAAGCATAATGCGTGGCATCATGAACTTTGCAATAGATTTGTTTACTTTGAGTCTTTGTCGTAGCTATTTCCGTCTACAATTTTGTCACAATATAGAAAATTGAGTTAGCCTAACGTGGGCATTGGATTTGTGTCATTTTGAACTCTGAATCAAAAGTTACAGAAGATTTAGTGTGGACATAGCAAGTTGATCGATCAGTTAAAATGATCATTCTAAATTGATTATTGGTGCTCATTGAATAAAGGCTTATAAATGAAGCATGATTCATGACATCAAGCAGTTTGCGATAGATTGAATTACTTGGAGGCTTT
>CM032160.1:25729186-25789182 GCA_018901935.1 Pugionium cornutum
AAATGCTCATTGGTGCTCCTTGAGTAAAGGCTTATAAAAGAAGAATAATACATGTAATAACGCAGTTTAGAATAGTTTGGATTACTTGGAGGCTTTCTCGTATCTATTTTGGTCTTAATTTTTGTCACAATATAGAAAATTGAGCTAACTTAACGTGGGCATTCGATTCGTATCATTTCGAACTGTAAATCAAAAGTTATAGACGATTTATTGCGGACATGTCAAGTCGATCGCCCAGTTATAATGATCGTTCTAAACTCATCATTGGTGCTCCTTAAGTCAAGCCTTATAAATGAAGCATAATGCATGACATCACGTAGTTGGGGATACATTCGATTACTTGGAGACTTTTTCGTAGCTCTTTCAATCTCAAATAGTGTCACAACATGGAAAATCGAGCTAGCTTAACATGGGCGTTGGACTAATGTTAATTTGAGCTCTAAATAAAAAGTTAAAGACGATTTAGTGCAAACATGTCAAGTTAATCTGCTAGTTAAAGTAATCATTTTAAACTGATCATTGGAGCTCCTTGAGAAAAGGCTTATAAATGAAGCATAATGTATGGCATCACACGGTTCCGAATAGAGTGGATTACTTGGAAGCTTTGCCCATAGCTATTTCGGTCTTAAAATTTGTCACAATATAGTAAATTGAGCTAGCTTAACGTGGGTGTTGGATTCGTGTCATCTCGAACTCTAAATCAACAGTTACGGACGATTGAGTGCGGACATGTCAAGTTGATCGACCAGTTAAAATGATCATTCTAAACTAATCATTAGTGCTGCTTGAGTAAAGGATTATAATTGAACTATAATGCATGGCATCACGCTTTTTGGGATAAATTGGATTACTTGGAATCTTTTTCATATCTCTTTCAATCTCAAATGGTGTTGCAATATGGAAAATTGAGCGACCTTAACGTGGGTGTGGGACTCATGTCATTTTGAGCTCTAAATTAAAAGTTAAAAACAGTATAATGCGGACATCTCAAGTTGATCAACTGGTTAAAATGATCATTCTAAATTGATCACTGGTGCTCCCTGAGTAAAGGCTTATAAATGAAGCATAACGCATGACATCACGCAGTTTGGGATAGATTGGATTCCTTGGAGGCTTTCTCGTAGCTATTTCGGTCATATATTTTTTTCACAACATAGAAAAGGGAGATACCTTAACGTGGGTGTTGGATTCATGTCATTCTGAACTATAAATCAAAACTTAAAGACGATTTAGTGCAGACATGTCAAGTTTATCGTCCAATTAAAATGATCACTCTAAACAGATCAGTGGTGCTTCTTGAGTAAAAGCTAATAAATGAAACATAATGCATGGTATCACACAGTTCGGGATCGATTGGATTACTTGGAGGTTTTAGCTTAGCTATTTCGGTCCTAAATTTTGACACAACATAGAAAATTGAGCTATCTTAACGTTGAAATTGGAATCGTGACATTTGGGAATCTAAAAACTTAAAGACGATTTAGTGCATACATGTCAATTTGATCGGTCATATAAATTGATCATTCTAAACTGATCATTGGTGCTCGTTGAGCAAAAGTTTACGAATGAAGCATTATAAATGGCATCATGCAGTTTAGGATTTTGGATTACTTTGCGGCTTTCTCTGGCTTTTTTGGTCTCAAATGTCTTTACAAAAAAGGAAAATTGAGCTAGCTTAACGTGGGTGTTGAATTCATGTCATTTTGAGTACTAAATCAAAAGTTAAAGACGATTTAGTGCGGACATGACAAGTTGATCAGCTACTTAAATTGATCATTATAAATTGATTATTGGTGCTTATTGAGCAAAGGTTTACAAATGAAACATAGTGCATGGCATCACACAATTTAAGATAGATTGGATTAGTTGAAGGCTTTGTCATAGCTATTTCGGTCTTAAAGTTTCTCAAAATATAGAAAATTGAGCTAGCTTAACGTAGCCGTTGGATTCACGTCATTTTGAGCTCTAAATCAAAAGTTAAAGACAAATTTTGTGCGGACATGTCAAGTTGATCGGGCAGTTAAAATTATCATTTTAAACTGATCATTGGTGCTCCGTGAGAAAAGGCTTATAAATGAAATATAATGCATGACATGCACGTGGTTTTAGATTGATTGGATTACCTGGAGATTTTATCGTACATATTTGAGTCTTAAATTTTTACACAACATAGAAAATTGAGTTAGTTTAACATGGATGTTGGAATCGTGTCATTTTGAAATCTAAATCAAAAGTTATGGACTATTTAGTGCGGACATGTCAAGTCGATCGGCTAGTTAAAATGATCATTGTAAAGTGATCATTGGTGCTCCTTGAGTAAAGGCTTATAATGCATGGCATAATGCAGTTTAGGATATATTGGATTACTTTGAGGCTTTGTCTAGCTCAATGAGTCTCAAATGTTGGCCCAATTTGTAAAGTTGAGCTAGATTAACGTGGATGTTGTATTCGTGTCAATCTGAACTCTAAATCAAAAGTTACGGACGATTTAGTGCTGACATGTCAAGTTGATCAGCCAGTTAAAATGATCATTGGTGCTCCTTGAGTAAGGCTTATAAATGGAGCATAATGCATACAATCATGCATTTTAGGATGGATTGGATTACTTTTATGCTTTATCTACCTTTTTCAGTCTCAAATGTAGTCACAATATGGAAAATTGGGCTAGCTTAACGTGGGTGTTTGATTCATGGTATTTTGAGCTATAAATCAAAAGTTAAAAATGATTTAGTACGAATATGTCAAGTTGATCACCTAGTTAAAATGATCATTCTATAATGACCATTGGTGTTCATTGATCAAAGGTTTACAAATGAAGCATAATGCATGGCATCACGCAGTTTGGGATATATTGGATTACTTGGAGGCTTTGTCATACCTCTTTTAGTTTGAATTGTTATCACAATATGGAAAATAGAGCTAGCTTAACATGGGCGTTGGATTCTTGTCATTCTTAACTTTGAATAAAAAGTTAAAGACAATTTAGCGCGGACATTTTAAGTTCATCGGCCAGTTAAATTGATCATTCTATACTGATAATTGGTACTCATTGAGCAAAAGTTTACAGATGAAGCATAATGCATTGCATCGCGCTGTTCGAGATAGATTGGATTACCTGGTGGCTTTGTCATAGCTATTTCGGTCTTAAAATTTTTCACAATATAGAAAATTGAGTTTGCTTAATGTGGGCGTTGGATTCGTGTCATTCTGAACTTTGAATCAAAAGTTAAAAATGATTTAGTGTGGGCATGTCAAGTTGATCAGCTAGTTAAAATAATCATTCTAAACTGATCATTGGTCCTCAATGAGTAAAGGTGTACGAATGTAGCATAATGCATAAGATCACGCAGTTTGGGATAAATTGGATTATTTGGAGGCTTTTTCATAGCTATTCCGGTCTTAAATTTTGTCAAAATATAGAGAATTGAGCTACCTTAACATGGGTGTTGTATTCGTGTCATTCTAAACTATGAATCATAAGTTAAAAACATTTTAGTGCGGACATGTCAAGTTGATCGCCCAGCTAAATTGATCATTTTAAGCTAATCATTGGTGCTCCTTGAGTAAAGGCATATAAATCAAGCGTAATGCATGGCATCATGCAGTTTGGGATAGATTGGATTAATTATAGGCTTTCGTAGCTATTTCTGTCTGAAATTTTATCACAATATAAAAAATTGATATACCTTTACTTGGACGTTGGATTCATGTAATTATGTACTATAAATCAAAAGACAAAGACGATTTAGTGCGGACATGTCAAGTTGATCGGCCAGTTAAAATGATCATTCTAAACAGATCACTGGTGCTTCATGAGTGAAAGCTTATAAATGAAGCATAATACATGGCATCACACAGTTTAGTATATATTTGATTACGTTGCTGCTTTCTCTAGCTTTTTCGGTCTCCAATGTTTTCACAATATGAAACATCTAGTTAGCTTAACGTGGTTGTTGGATTCAGATCATTTTTTAGTAAAGGAAGGAAGATTTAGTACGGACATGACAAGTTGATCAGATAGTTAAAATGCTCATTATAAACTGATCATTGGTGCTCATTGAGAAAAGGTTTACAAATGAAGCATAATGCATTGCATCACACAGTTTGTGATAGATTGGACTACTTGAAGGCTTTTTCATATCTATTTTGGTCTTAATGTTTCCCAAAATATAGAAACTTGAGATAGTTTAACGTAGGCGTTGGATTCATGTCATTTTGAGCTTTAAATAAATGTAAAAACAAATTTAGTGGGGATATGTCAAGTTGATCGACCAGTTAAAATAATCATTTTAAACTGATCATTGGTGCTCCATGAGGAAAGGCTTATAAATAAAACATAATGTATGGCATCACACAGTTTAGGATAGATTGATTACCTGGAAGTTTTGTCGTAGCTATTTTGGTATTAAATTTTGACACGTCATAGAAAATTGAGCTAGGTTAACATGGGCGTTTGAATCGTGTCATCCTGAAATCTAAGTCAAAAGTTACAGACTATTTAGTATGGACATGTCAAGTCGATCGACCAGTTAAAATGATCATTCTAAAGTGATCATTGGTTCTCCTTGAGTAAAGGCTTGTAAATGAAGCATAATGCATGGCATAACGCAGTTTAGGATAGAATGGATTACTTTGATGTTTTGTCTAGCTCTTTCCATCTCAAATGTTGTCACAATATGGAAAGTTGAGCTAGCTTAACGTGGGCGTTGTATTTTTGCCATTCTGAACTAGAAATCAAAAGTTACAGACGATTTAGTGCGGACATGTCAAGTTAATCGGGCACTTAAAATGATCATTCCAAACTGATTATTGGTTCTCCTTGAGTAAAGGCTTATACATGGAGCATAATGCATGGCAAAACACAGTTTAGTATAGCTTTTTAGTCATTTTGATTAACGCGGGTGTTTGATTCATGTCACTTTGAGTACTAAACCGAAAGTGAAAGACGATTCAGTGCGGACATGACAAGTTGCTCAGCCAGTTAAAATGCTCATTATAAACTTATCATTGGTGCTCATTGAGCAACGGTTTACAAATGAAGCATAATGCATGGCATCACACAGTTTGGGATAGATTGGATTACTTGGAGGATTTGTCATAGCTATTTCAGTATTAAAGTTTCTCATAATATAGAAACTTGAGCTAGCATTGGATTCCGGTAATTTTGAGCTCAAAAACAAAACAAAAGACAATTTTAATGTGGACATGTCAAGTTGATCGGCCAGTTAAAATAATCTTTCTAAACTGATCATTGGTGCTCCATGAGGAAAGACTTATAAATGAAACATAATGCATGGCATCACGAAGTTTAAGATAGATTGGATTACCTAAAGGTTTTGTCGTAGCTATTTCGTTCTTAAATTTTGACACAACATAGAAAATTGAGCTAGCTTAACGGGGGCCTTGGAATCGTGTCATTCTGAAATCTAAGTCAAAAGTTACATATTATTTAGTGCGGGCATGTCAAGTCGATCAGCCAGTTAATTGGTTCTCCTAGAGTAAAGGCTTATAAATGAAGCATAATGCATGGCATAACGCATTTTAGCATAGATTGGATTACTTTGAGGCTTTGTCTAGCTGTTTCAGTCTCAAATGTTGTCACACTATGGAAAGTAGAGGTAGCTTAACGTGGGCGCTGTATTTGGGTCACTCTGAAATCGAAATCAAAACTTACGGACGATTTACTGCAGACATGTCAAGTTAATTGGCCACTTAAAATGATCATTCTAAACTGATCATTGGTGCTCCTTGAGTAAAGGCTTATAAGTGGAGCATATTGCATGGCATCACGCAGTTCAGGATAGATTGGATTACTTTTAGGCTTTGTCTAGCTTTTTTAGTATCACATATTTCCACAATATGGAAAATTAAGCTAGTTTAACGTGGGTGTTCGATTCATGTCATTTTGAATACTAAAACAAAAGTTAAAGACAATTTAGTGCGGAAATGACAAGTTGATCAGCTAGTTAAAATGATCATTATGAACTGATTATTGGTTTTCATTGGGAAAAGGTCTACAAACGAAGCATAATGCATGACATTACATAGTTTTGGATACAATGGATTACTCTGAGGCTTTGTCGTAGCTATTTTGGTCTTAAATTTTATTATAATATAAAAAATTGAGCTTGCTTAACATGGGCATTGGATTCGTGTCCTTCGGAACTCTGAATCAAAAGTTAAAAATGATTTAGTGCGAACATGTAAGGTTGATTGGCCAGTTAAATTGATCATTATAAACTTATCATTGGTGCTCCTTGAGTAACGTTGTATAAATCAGGCATAATGCATGGCATCATCTAGTTTGGGATAGATTGGATTACCTGGAGGATTTGTTGTAGCTATTTTGGTCTAAAATTTTATCACAATATAGAAAATTGATCTAGCTCTACTTGGGCATTGGATTCGTGTCATTCTGAACTCTGAATGAATTCAAATAACACTTTTTTACTTGCCTTATCAGTACTACTTTGTTTTTAATGTCGACAAGAAAGGAATTCAAATTTGGGTTGAGTGAATACATAGAAATGGATGGATAAAAATGGTTTTCTTTACTCTAGGAAAAAAACGTTAAAGAATATTTAGTGCAGACATGTCAAGTTGATCGGGCAGTTAAATTGAGCGTTCATAACTGATCACTAGTTCTCATTAAGCAAAAGTATACAATTGAAGCATAATGCTTGGTATCACGCAGTTTGGCATAGATTGGATTACTTGGAGTCTTTGTCCCAGCTATTTCGGTCTTAAATTTTGTCACAATATAGAAAATTGAGCTAGTTTAATGTGGGCAATAAATTCATGTCATTCTAAAATTTAAATCAAAAGTTACGGATGATTTAGTGAACACATGTCAAGTTGATCGGCCAGTTAAAATGATCATTCTAGACAGATCATTGGTGCTCCATGAGTAAAGCCTTATAAATGAAACATAATGAATGTCATCACGCAGTTTAGGATAGATTGAATTACATTGAGGCTTTGTCTAGCTCTTTCAGTCTCAAATGTTGTCACATTATGGAAAATAAGAGCTATAGCTTAATGTGGGCATTGGATTCATGTCATTTTGAGCTCTAAATCAAAAATTAAAGATGATTTAGTGCGGACATTTCAAGCTGATCAGCTAGTTCAAATGATCATTCTAAACTAGATCATCTGTTATCATTGAGCAAAGGTTTACAAATGAAGCATAATGCATGACATCACGCAGTTTGGAATGGATTGGATTACGTGGATCGAGGCTTTTTCATATCTCTTTCATTCTAAAATGTTGTCACAATATGGAAATTAAGCTCACTTAATATGGGTGTTGGATTCTTGTCATTCTGAACTCCAAATAAAATGTTAAAGACAATTTAATGCGGATATGTCAAGTTGATGAGATAGTTAAAATGATAATTCTAAAGTGATCATTGGTGCTCCTTGAGTAAAGGCTTATAAATGAAGCATAATGCATGGCATCACGCTGTTTAGGATACATTGGATTACTTTGAGTCTTTTTTCTAACTCTTTCAGTCTCCATTGTTTTCACAATATGTTAAATTGAGCTACCTTAACGTGGGCGTTGGATTCATGTCATTTTGAGCTCTATTAAAAGTTAAAGACAATTTTGTGCGGACATGTCAAGTTAATCGGCCCGTTAAATTGATCATTCTAAACTGATCGTGGTGTTCCATGAGCAAAGGCTTATTAATGAAGCATAATGTATGGCATCACGTAGTTTATGATAGATTGGATTACTTTGAGGATTTGTTTAGCTCTTTAATTCTCAAATGTTGTCACAATATAAAAAATTGATCTAGCTTAACGTGGACGTTGGATTCATAATATTTTGAGCTCTAAATCAAAAGTTAAAGATGATTTAGTGCACACATTTCAAGTTGATCAGCGACTTAATATGATCATTCTAAACAGATCATTGGTGTTCATTGAGCAAAGTTTTACAAATGAAGCATAATGCATGCCATCATGCAATTTGGGATAGATTGGATTACTTGGAGGTTTTGTCTTGGCTATTTTGATCTTAAATTTTGTCACAATATAGAAAATTGAGCTAGGTTAATGTGGGCATTGGATTCGTGTCATTCTGAACTCTGAATCAAAAGTTAAAGACGATTTAGTGCGAACATGTCAATTTGATCAGCCAGTTAAATTGATCATTCTAAACATATCATTGGTGTCCTTGAGTAACGGCATATAAATCAAGCATAATGCATGGCATTAGACAGTTTGGGATAGATTGGATTACTTGGAGGGTTTGTCGTAGCTATTTCGGTCGAAACTTTTATCACAATATAGAAAATTGAGCTATCTTTAATGAACTCTGAATGAATTCAAATAACACATTTTTGCTTGCCTGATTGGTACTACTTTTTTTTCAGTGTCAACAAAAGAACCGAATTCCAATTGGGGTCGAGTGAATACATATAATTGGATGGATAAAAAATTTTCTTTAGTCCAGGAAAAAAAAGTGAAAGACGATTTAGTGCAGACATTTCAAGCTGATCGGCCAGTTAAATTGATCATTCTAAACTGATCAATGGTGCTCATTAAGCAAAGGTTTACAAATGAAGCATATTGCTACGCATCACACAGTATGGGATAAATTAGATTAGCTGGAGGATTTGTCGTACCTATTTCGATCATAACATTTTTCAGTATAGAAAATTGAGCTAGCTTAATGTGGACGTTAGATTCGTGTCATTCTGAATTCTGAATCAAAAGTGAAAAACGATTTAGTGCGAATATTTCAAACTGATCAGCTAGTTAAATAGATCATTCTAAACTGATCAATGTTGATCATTGAGCAAAGGTTTACAAATGAAGCATAATGCATGGCATGATGCAGTTTGGGATAGATTAGATTACTTGGAGGCTTTGTCGTAGCTATTCTGGTCATACATTGTATCAATATATAGAACATTGAGCTAGCTTAATGTGGTAATTGGATTCGTGGCATTCTGAACATTAAATCAAAAGTTAAAGATGATTTAATGCGAACATGTCAAGTTGATCGGGCAATTAAATTGATCATTCTAAATTGATCACTGGTTCTCATTGAGTAAACATAACGCATAACATCATGCAGTTTGGGATAGATTAGATTGCTTAGAGGACTTGTTGTCGCTATTTCTGTCTTAAATTTTGTCACTATATAGCAAATTTAGCGAGCTTTGTCAAGCTCTTTGTCATTTTAATGCATGGCATCACGTAGTTTGGGATATATTGGTTTACTAGGAGTCCTTGTCGTAGCTATTTCGGTCTTAAATTTAGTCACAATATATAAAATTGAGCTAGCTTTACGTGGGTGTTGGATTCGTGTCATTGTGAACTCTGAATCAAAAGTTAAACACGATTTAGTGCGAACATGTCAATTTGCTCAGCTAGTTAAAATGATCATTCTAAAGAGATCATTGGTGCTCTTTGAGTAATTGCTTATAAACGAAGCATAATGCATGGCATCACTCAGTTTAGGATAGATTGGTTTACTTTGAGGCTTTGTCAAGCTCTTTCAATCTCAAATGCTATCACAATATGGAAAATTGAGCCAGCTTAACGTGGATTCATGTCATTTTGTGCTCTAACTGAAAAGTTAAAGAAGATTTAGTGCGGGCATGTCAAGGTTATCAGCTAGTTACAATAATCATTCTAAACAAATCATTGAACCTCATTGAGAAATGGTTTACAAATGAAGCATATTGCATGGGATCACGCAGTTTGGGATATATTGTATTACTTGGAGGCTTTGTCGTAGCTATTTTGGTCTTAAATTTTGTCACAATATATAAAATTGAGCTAGCTTAACGTGGGCATTGGATTCATGTTATTCTGAACTCTAAATCAAAAGTTCCGGATGATTTAGTGCGGACATGTTAAGTTGATCGGCCAGTTAAAATAAGCGTTCTAAACATATGATTGGTGATCTTTGAGTAAAGACTTTTAAATGAAACATAATGCCATCACACAGCTCAGGATAGATTGGATTACTTTGAGGCTTTGTCAAGCTCTTTCAATCTCAAATGTTATCACAATATGGAAAATTGAGGCAGCTTAACGTGGGCGTCTGATTCATGTCAATTACTGTTCTAAATCAATAGTTAAAGACGATTTAGTGCGGACATGTCAAGTTGATCAGCTAGTTACAATGATCGTTCTAAACTGATCACTGGTGCTCATTGAGCAAAGGTTTACAAATGAAGCATCATGCATGGCATCACAAAGTTTGGGATAGATTGGATTACTTAGAAACTTTGTTGTAGCTATTTCAGTCTTAAATTTTGTCACCATATAGAAAAATTAGCTAGCTTATTGTGGGCAATGGATTCGTGTCATTCGGAATTCTTAATCAAAAGTTACGGACGATTTAGTGCAGACATCTCAAGTTGATCAGCTGGTTATAATGATGCACCTAAACTGATCCTTGGTGCTCATTGAGCAAAGTTTTACAAATGAAGCAATATCCTTGACATCACACAGTTTGGGATATATTGGATTTCTTGGAGAATTTTTCGAAGCTATTTCGGTCTTAAATTTAATCGCAATAAAGAACATTGAGCTAGTTAACATTGGTGTTGGATTCATGTCATTCTAAACTCCGAATCAAAAGGTAAAGACGATTTAGTGCGGACAAGTCAAATTTATCCGCCAATTAAATTGATCATTCTAAGCTGATCATTGGTGCTCATTGAGCAAAGGTTTACAAATAAAGCATAATTCATGGCATTACACAGTTTGGGAAAGATTGGATTACTTGGAGGCTTTGTTATAGCTATTTCAATATTAAATTTTGTCACAATATAGAAAATTGAGCTAGCTTAACGTGGGCATGGGATTTGTCTCATTCAGCACTCGAAATCAAAAGTTACGGACGATTTAGTGCGGACATGTCAAGTTGATCGGCTAGTTAAAATGATCATTCTAAACAGGTCACTGGTGCTCAATGAGTAAAGGCTTATAAATGAAGCATAATGGATGACATCACGCAGTTCAAGATATATTGGATTACTTTGAGGCTTTGCCAAGCTCTTTCAATCTTAGATGTTATCACAATATGGAAAATGGAGCCAGCTTAAACCGGGCATTGGAATCATGTAATTTTGTGCTCTAAATCAAAAGTTAAAGACAATTTAGTGCGGACATGTGAAGTTGATCAGCTAGTTACAATGATCATTCTAAAATGATCATTGGTGCTCATTGAGAAATAGATTACAAATGAAGCATATTGCATGGGATCACGTAGTTCGGGATATATTGTATTACTTGAAGGCTTTGTCGTAGCTATTTTGGTCCTAAATTTGCCACAATATATATAATCGAGGTAGCTTAACGTGGGCATTGGATTCGTGTTATTCTGAATCTAAATCAAAAGTTACGGATGATTTATTGCGGACATGTCAAATTGATCGGTCAGTTGAAATAAGCATTCTGAATAGATGATTGGTGCTCTTTGAGTAAAGACTTCTAAATGAAACATAATGCATGGCATCACACAGCATAGGATAGAATGCATTACTTTGAGGCTTTGTCAAGCTCTTTTAGTCTCAAATGTTATCTTAATATGAAAAATTGAGCTTGCTTAACGTGGGCGTATGATTCATGTCAATTACTGTTCTAAATCAATAGTTAAAGACGATTTAGTGCAAACATGTCAAGTTGATCAGCTAGTTACAATGGTCGTTCGAATGCTCATTGAGCAAAGGATTAGAAATGAATCAACATGCATTGCATCATACAGTTTGTGATAGATTGGATTACTTAGAATCTTTTTCGTAGCTATTTTGGTATTAAATTTTGTCATAATATAGAAAAATTAGCAAGCTTAATGTGGGCGTTGCGTTGGACTCGTGTCATTTTGAACTCTAAATCAAAAGTTACAGACGATTTAGTGTATACATGTCAAGTTGATCAAATAGTTAAAATGGTTATTCTAAACTGCTACTTGGTGCCCATTGAGTAAATGTTTACAAATGAAGCAATATGCATGACACCACACAGTATAGGATATATTGGATTATTTGGAAGATTTTTTGTAGATATTTCTGTAACACCCTTCTCCAAAATATATGACATGTGTCATGCCCTCGTACTTAACTTATAGTTCATTTGAAATCACATATAATAGATAAAGTATAATTAATAATTCTTTTTATTAAAAGAAATCTCATCAAAATCAAGTATAAAATTATTAAAAAACATAAGACAATAACTTTAAAAAAATTCAACGATACTCGAGATTCAAAATAAAATAAATAAATAATGTTTAAAAATTCTCAAAACGTAGCACCACCCCGAGTCACTGCATAACTACTGCTCGAACTCACCTGCATCCAAAAGGAGGCATGAGTAACATAATTACTCAGTGAAACGATCACGTCTACCCACATATTCCTATTATACATGTATCTAATCATGATAATTACTTTATTTAGGAATGAAAACTAGCACAATTGATCCCACAAAAAGTGGACAACAATACTACCAAGATATATGTACTTAAACCATGTTTGCTTAACTCACAACCACTCCTACTCATCCCTAACCACGTCGGTTTAAAGATTCGGAACTCCCCCTCCAAGACACGTCGGCTTTACACCACGGCCATGTCGGCCTATTTGCTCACCTCAAGATCCTGTAACATCGATGGTTGCCTA
Source organism: Pugionium cornutum (assembly GCA_018901935.1). Classification (NCBI taxonomy): domain Eukaryota; kingdom Viridiplantae; phylum Streptophyta; class Magnoliopsida; order Brassicales; family Brassicaceae; genus Pugionium; species Pugionium cornutum. The sequence goes on from CM032160.1 coordinate 25,741,834, forward strand.
ACAACGTCGGTTTAAGGCTTCGGAACCCCCCCCCCCCCTTAGCCACGCCGGCTTTCCACAACGGCCGCATCAGCCTATTTGCTCTAAATCAAAAGTTATGGATGATTTAGTGTGGAAATATCAAATTGATCGGGTAGTTAAAATCATCATTCCGAACAGATCAGTGTTACTTATTGAGCAAATGTTTAAAAATGAAGCATAATGCAGGGCATTACGCAGTTTAGGATAGATTGGATTACTTTGAGGCTTTGTAGAGCCCTTTCGGTCTCAAATGTTGTCACAATATGGAAAATTGAGCTACCTTAACGTAGGCATTACATTCGTGTCATTCCAAACTCTAAATCAAAAATTACGAATGATTTACTGCAGACATGCTAAGTTGATCGGCCATTTAAAATGATCACTCTAAACATATCATTGGTGCTTCATGAGTAAAGGCTTATAAATGAAGCATAATGCATTTCATCATGTAGCTTAGGATAGATTGGAATACATTAAGGCTTTGTCTTGCATCCAGTCTCAAATGTTATCATAATATGGAAAATTGAGCTAGCGTAATATGGGTGTTGGATTCATGTCGTTTTGAGCTCTAAGTCAAAAGTTAAAAATGATTTAGTGCGGAAATGAAAAGTTGATCAGCTAGTTAAAATGATCATTCTAAATTGATCATTAGTGCTCCTTGAGTAACAACATATAAATCAAGCATAATGCATGGCATCAGGAAGTTTGGAACATATTGAATTACTTGGATGCTTTTTCGTAGCTATTTCGGTCTAAAATTTTATTACAACATAGAAAATTGAGCTAGCTTTATTTGGGCATTAGATTCGTGTCATTCAAAACTCTGAAATGAATTCAAATAACACTTTTTTGCTTGCCTGATCGGTACTACTTTGTTTTCAGTGTCGACAAAAAATGGATTTCCAAATTTGGTCGAGTGAATACATATAAATGAATAGATAAAAAAAAGTTACAGATGATTTAGTGCGGATATGTCAAGTTGATCGGGCAGTTAAGTTGATCATTCTAAACTGATCATTGGTGCTCATTAAAAAAATGTTTACAAATAAAGCATAATGCATAGCATCACATAGTTTGGGATAGATTGGATTACTTGGAAGCTTTATCTTAGCTATCTTGGCCTCAAACGTTTTTCAAAATATAGAAAGTGGAGCTAGCTTTACTTGGGCTATTGATTCGTGTCATTCTGATTTCTAAATCAAAAGTTACAGACGATTTAGTGCAAATATGTCAGGTTGATCGGATAGTTAAGTTTATCATTCTAAACTTATCATTGTTGCTCATTGAAAAAAGATTTACAAATAAAGCATAATGCATAGCATCACATAGTTTGGGATAGATTGGATTACTTGGAGTCTTTGTCGTAGCTATTTTAGTCTCAAATGTTGTCACAATATGAGAAATATAGCTAGCTTAACGTTGGCGTTGGACTCAAGTCATTTTGAATTCTAAATCAAAAGTTGAAGACGAGTTAGTGCGGACATGTCAAGGTTATTAGCTACTTAAATGATAATTCCAAACTGATCATTGGTGCTCATTGAGTAAAGGCATATAAATAAAGCATAATGCATGACATCACGCAATTTGGGATAGATTGGATTACTTAGAGGCTTTTCCATACCTAGTTTGATATTAAGTTTTGGCGCAATATAGAAAATCGACCTAGCTTATTGTGGGCATTGGATTCATGTCATTCTGAATTCTAAATCAAAAGTTACGGACGATTTAGTGTGGACATGTCAAGTTTAACGGGTAGTTAAAAATGATCATTCTAAACAGATCATTGGTACTCATTGAGCGAAGGATTACAAATGAAACAAAATGCATGGCATCACGCAGTTTGGGATAGATTGGATTAGTTGGAGGCTTTGTCGTAGCTATTTCGGTCATAAATTTTGTCACAATATATAACATTGAGCTAGCTTAACGTCACAGTTGGATTCATGTCATTATGAACTCTAAATTAAAAGTTATGGACGATTCTGTGCAAACGTGTTAAGTTGTTCGGCTAGTTAAAGCAATCATTCTAAATTGATCATTAGTGCTCCTTGACTAAAGGCTTATAAATGAAGCATAATGCATGGCATCACGCAGTTTAGGATAGATTGGATTACTTGAAGGCTATGTGGTAGCTCTTTCAGTCTCAAATGTTGCCACAACATAGAGAATTGAGCTAGCTTAATGTGGGCGTTAGATTCGTGTCATTCTGAAATCTAAATAAAAAATTATGATGGATTTACTGCGTACATGTCAAGTTGATCGGCATGCTAAAATGATCATTATAAACTTATCACTGGTGCTCCTTGAGTAAAGACTTATAACTAAAGTATAATGCATGGCATTACGCAGTTTGGGATATGTTGGACTACTTGGAGGCTTTATCGTAGCTAGTTCCGTCTCAAATGTCTTCACAATATGGAAAATTGAGCTAGCTTAATGTGGGCATTGGATTCATGTCATTTTGAGCTCTAAATGAAAATATAAAGACGATTTAGTGCGGAAATGTCATGTTGACCAGCTAGTTAAAATTATCATTCTATACTGATCATTGGTGCTCATTGAGTAAAGGCGTATAAATGAAAAATAATGCATGGCATCACGCAGTTTGCCATAGATTGGATTACTTGGAGGCTTTGTCATAGTTATTTTGGTCTTAAATTTTGTCACAATATAGAAAATGGAGCTAGCTTTTGCTTGGGCGTTATATTTGTGTCACTCTAAACTCTAAATCAAATGTTACGGACGGTTTGGTGTGGATATGACAAGTTAATCGGCTAGTTAAAATGACCATTCTAAACTTGTCATTGGTGCTCATTCAACACAAGATTACAAATGATGCAAAATGCACGACATCACATAGTTTGGGATAGATTGGATTACTTGGCAGCTTTTTCATAGTTATTTCGGTTTTAAATTTTGGTGCAATATAGAAAATTGAGCTAGCTTAACATCGGAATTGGATTCATGTCATTATGAACTCTAAATAAAAAGTTATGAACGATTTAGTGCATACATGTCAAGTTAATTGGCCAGTTAAAGTGATCATTCTGAACTTATCATTCTAAATTGATCAGACTAATTAAAGGCTAATAAATGAAGCATAATGCATGGTATCACGCAGTTTAGGATAGATTGGGTTACTTGAATGCTTTGTGGTAGCTATTTCTGTCTCAAATGTTGCCACAACATAGAAAATTGAATAAGCTTAACATGGGCGTTGGATTCGTATCATTCTGAAATTTAAATCAAAAGTTACCGAGGATTTACCGCTTACATGTAAAGTTGATCAGCTAGTTAAAATAATCATTCTATACTGATCATTGGTGCTCATTGAGTAAAGGCGTATAAATGAATAATAATTCATGGCATCATGCAGTTTGGGATATATTGGATTACTTAGAGGCTTTGTCATAGCTATTTCGGTCTTAAATTTTGTCACAATATAGAAAAGTGAGCGAGCTTTACTTGGGCGTTGGATTTGTGTCATTCTAAACACTAAAATAAAAGTTATGCACGATTTGGTGCGGACATGACAAGTTTAATGGCTAGTTAAAATGATCATTTTAAGCTGATCATTAGTGCTCATTGAGCGAAGGATTATAAATGAAGCACATTTCATGGAATCACACAGTTTGGGATAGATTGGATTACCAGGACGCTTTGTCCAGGCTATTTTGGTCATATATTTTGTCTCAATATAGAAAATTTAGCTAGGTTACCATTGGCATTGGATTCGTGTAATTATGATCTCTAAATCAAAAGTTACAGACGATTTAGTGCGGACATGTCAAGTTGATCGGCTAGTTAAAGTGATCATTCTAAACTGATCATTCTAAATTGATCATTAGTGGTCCTTGAGTAAATGCTAATAAATAAAGCATAATGTGTGGCATCATGCAGTTTATGATAGCTTGGGTTAGTTGAAGGGTTTTTTCTAGCTCGTTAAGTCTCAAATGTTGACACAATATGGAAAATTGAGCTAGCTTAACGTGGGCATCGGATTCATGTCCTTTTGTGCTCTAAATCAATAGTTAAAGATGATTTAATGCGGACATTTCAAGTTGATCATCTAGTAAAGATGATCATTCTAAATTGATCAATGGTGCTCATTGAGCAAAGGTTTGTCATCATCTAGTAAAGACGATTTACTACAGTTTGGGATAGATTGGATTCCTTGGAGGCTTTGTCGTAGCTATATTGGTCTTAAATTTTGCCAAAATATAGAAAATTGAGCTTGCTTAACATGAGCGTTGGATTCTTGTCATTCTGAACTCTGAATCAAAAGGTAAAGACGATTTAGTGCGAACATGTCAAGTTGATCGGCCTGTTAAATTGATAATTCTAAACTGATCATTTGTGCTCAGTGAGCAATGGTTTAAAAATGGAGAAATATGCATGGCATCACGCTGTTTGGGACATATTGGATTACTTGGAGGCTTTGTTGTGGATATTTTGGTCTTAAATTTTGTCGCAATATAGAAAATTCAGGAAGATTAACATGGGTGTTAGATTCGTGTCATTCTGAACTATGAATCAAAAGGTAAAGATGATTTAGTGCAGAAATGTCAAGCTGATCGGCCAGTTAAATTGATCATTCTAAACTGATCATTGGTGCTCATTGAGCAAAGGTTTACAAATGAAGCATAATGCATGGCATCGCGCAGTTTTGGAAATATTGGATTACTTAAAGGCTTTGTCATAGCTATTTTAGTATTAATTTTTGTCACAATATAGAAAATTGACCTAGCTTAACGTGGGCATTGGATTTGTCTCATTCTGTACTCTAAATCAAAAGGTATGGATGATTTAGAGCGGACATGTCAAGTTGATCGGCCAATTAAAATAATCATTCTAAACTGATCATTGGAGCTCCGTGCGGAAAGTCTTATAAATAAAACATAATGCATGGCATCGCGTAGTTTAGGATATATTGGATTACTTTGAGGCTTTTTCTAGCTCTTTTAGTCTCAAATATTGTCATAATATGAAAAATTGAGCTAGATTAACGTGGGCATCAGATTCATTTAATTTTGAATTCTAAATCAAAAGTTAAAGATGATTTAGTGTCGACATGTCAAGTTGAATAACTAGTTAAAATGATCATTCTAAGCTGTACATTGTTGCTCATTGAGCAAAGATTTACAAAGAAGCATAATGCATGACATCACGCAGTTTGGGATAGATTGGATTACTCGGAGGCTTTGTCGTAGCTATTTTGGTCTTAAAGTTTGTCACAATATAGAAAATGTAGCTAGATTAACGTGGGCATTGGATTCGGGTTATTATGAACTCTGAATCAAAAGTTACAGATGATTTACTGTGGACATGTCAAGTTGATCAGTTTGTTGAATTGATTATTCTAAACTGATCGTTGGTGCTCCTTGAGTAACGGCGTATAACTCAAGCATAATGCAAGGCATCATGCAGTTTGGGATATATTGGACTATTTGGAGGCTTTGTTTTAGCTATTTCTGTCTAAAATTTTATCACATTCAAATAACACTTTTTTGCTTCCCTGATCGGTATTACTTTGTTTTTGGTGTTAACCAAAAAAGGAATTCCAATTTGGGTCGAGTAAATAAATATGAATGGATGGATAAAAAAAACGTTTTCTTTATTCCAGGAAAAATAAAGTTAAAGACGATTTAATGCAGACATGTCAAGTTGATTGGCCAGTTAAATTGATCATTCTAAACTGATCCTTGGTGCTCATTGAGCAAAGGTTTAGAAATGAAGCATAATGAATGGCATCGCGTAGTTTGGGATTAATTGGATTACTTGGAGGCTTTGTCATAGCTATTTCGGTATTAAATTTTTTCACAATATAGAAAATTGAACTAGCTTAACGTGGGCATTGGATTTGTCTCATTCTCCAATCTAGATCAAAAGTTATGAACGATTTAGTGCGGACAAGTCAAGCTGATCGGCCAGTTAGAATAATCATTCCAAACTGATCATTGGTTCTCCTTGAGGAAAGTCTTATAAATGAAACATAATACATGGCATCACGCAATTTAGGATAGACTGGATTACTTTGAGGCTTTGTTTAGCTCTTTCAGACTCGAATGTTGTAACAATATGGAAAATTGAGGTAGCTTAACTCTGATCAAAGGTTTACAAATGAAGTATAATGAATGGCGTCACACACTTTGAGATAGATTGGATTACTTGAAGGCTTTGTTGTAGCTATTTCACTCTTAAATTTTGTCATAATATAGAAAATTGAGCTAGCTTAACGTCGGCGTTCGATTCATGTCATTCTGAACTCTAAATCAAAAGTTATGGACGTTTTAGTGGGGACATGTCAAGTTTATCAGCCAGTTAAATTGATCATTCTAAACAGATCACAAGAGCTCATTGACCAAAAGTTTACAAATGAAGCATAATGCATGGCATCACGTAGTTCGGGATAAATTGAATTACTTGGAGGTTTTGTCGTAGCTATTTCTGTCTTAAATTTTGTCAAGATATTGAAAATTTAGCTAGATTAATGTGGACATTGGATTCATGTCATTCCAAACTCTGACTCAAAAGTTAAAGATGATTTAGGGCGGACATGTCAAGTTGATTGGCTAGCTTAACTAATCTTGTCAAATTAAATTTATCATTTTAAACTGATCATTGGTGCTCCTTGAGTAATGGCGTATAAATCAAGTTTAATGCATGGCATCAAGCAGTTTTGGATAGATTGGTTTACTTTGAGGCTTTGTCAAGCTCTTTCAGTCTCAAATGTTATCCCAATATGGAAAATTGAGCCAGATTAACGTGGGCGTTAGATTCTTGTCATTTTGAGCTCTAAATCAAAAGGTAAAGGCCATTTAGTGCGGACATGTCAAGTTGATCAGCTAGTTAAAATGATCATTCTAAAGTTGTCACTGTTGTTTATTGAGCAAAGGTTTACAAATGAAGCATAATGCATGGCATCACGCAGTTTGGGATAGATTGGATTATTTGGAGATTTTATCATATCTATTTTGGTTTTAAAATTTAACACAATCTAGAAAATTGAGCTAGATTAACGTGGGCATTGAATTTGTGTCATTCTGAACTCTGAATCAAAAGTTAAAGAAAATTTACTGCAGACATATCAAGTTGATCGGCCAGTTAAATTGCTCATTCTAAACTGATCATTGGTGCTCATTGAGTAACGGCGTATAAATCAAGAATAATGAATGGCATCAGGTAGTTTGGGATAGATTAGATTAGTGAGGCTTTGTCATATCTATTTCGGTCTAAAATTTTATCATAATTTAGAAAATTGAGCTAGTTTTACTTGGGTGTTCGATTCGTGTCATTCTTAACTCTGAATGAATTCAAATAACACTTTTTTGCTTGCCTGATTGGTACTACTTTGTTTTTAGTGTCGACAAAAAGAAAAGAAATTCCAATTTTGGTCGAGTGAATACATCTAAATGGATGGATAAAAAAGTTTTCTTTATTCCAAGAAAAAAAAAGTTAAAGACGATTTAGTGAAAACATGTCAAGTTGATTGGCCAGTTAATTGATCATTCTAAATTGATCACTGGTGCTCATTAACCAAAGGTTTACATATGAAGCATAATGCTTGCCATCACACATTTTGGTTTTAAATTCTCTCATAATATAGAAATTTAAGCTAGCTTAACGTGGGCATTGGATTCGTGTCATTATGTACCCTAAATAAAAAGTTACTGACGATTTAGTGCAGACATGTATATTTTATCGGCCAATTAAACTGATCATTCTAAATTGATCATTGGTGCTCCTTGAGTAACACACTGTATAAATCAAGCATAATGCATGGAATCATGCACTTTGGGATAGATTGGATTATTTGGAGGCTTTTTCAAAGATATCTTTGTCTTAAATTTCGTTACAATATAAAAAATTTAGCTAACTTAACATGGGCGATAAATCTGTGTCATTCTACACTCTAAATCAAAAGTTACTGACATTTTAATGCAGACATGTCAACTTGATCGGCCAGTTAAAATGATCATTCTAAACAGATCATTGGTGCTCCTTGGGTAAAGGCTTATAAATCAAGCATAACGCATGGCATAACGCATGGCATCACGCAGTTTAGGATATATTGGATTGCTTTGAGCCTTTTCTAGCTCTTTCAGTCTCAAATGTAGTCACAATATATAAAATTGAGCCACCTTAATGTGGGCGTTGGATTTGTGTCCTTCTGAACTCAAAATCAAAAGTTAAAGACAATTTATTGCGGACATGTCAAGTTGATCTGCTAGTTAAATTGATCATTCTAAACTGATCATTGGTGCTCCTTAAGTAACAACGTATAAATCAAGGATAATGCATTGTATCAAACAGTTTGGGGTAGCTATTTCGGTCAAAATGTTTATCACAATATTTAAATTGAGCTAGCTTTACTTGGGCATTCGATTCGTGTCATTCAAACTCTGAATGAATTCAAATAACTATTTTTGGGATAGATTGGATTACATGGAGGATTTGTCATAGCTATTTTTGTTTTAAATTTTCTCACAATATAGAAAATTGACCTAGGTTAACGTGGGCGTTCGATTCGTGTCATTCTGAACCCTAAATCAAAAGTTACAGACGATTTAGTGCTGACATTTGTAGTTTATCGGCCAACTAAATTGATTATTCTAAACTGATCATTGGTGCTCATTAAGCGTATAAATCATGTTTAATGCATGGCATCAAGCAGTTTCGGATAGATTGGTTTACTTTGAGGCTTTGTCAAGCTCTTTTAGTCTCAAATGTTATCCCAATATGGAAAATTAAGCCAGATTAACGTGGGCGTTAGATTCTTGTCATTTTGAGCTCTAAATCAAAAGGTAAAGGCAATTTAGTGCGGACATGTCAAGTGTATCAGCTAGTTAAAATGATCATTCTAAAGTTGTCACTGTTGTTTATTGAGCAAAGGTTTATAAATGAAGTATAATGCATGGCATCACGTAGTTTGGGATAGATTGGATTATTTGGAGACTTTATCATAGCTATTTTGGTTTTAAAATTTAACACAATCTAGAAAATTGAGCTAGATTAACGTGGGCATTGAATTTGTGTCATTCTAAACTCTGAATAAAAAGTTAAAGAAAATTTACTGCAGACATATCAAGTTGATCGGCCAGTTAAATTGCTCATTCTAAACTGATCATTGGTGCTCATTGAGTAACGGCGTATAAATCAAGAATAATGAATGGCATCAGGTAGTTTGGGATAGATTAGATTAGTGAGGCTTTGTCATATCTATTTCGGTCTAAAATTTTATCATAATTTAGAAAATTGAGCTAGTTTTACGTGGGTCTTCGATTCGTGTCCTTCTTAACTTTGAATGAATTCAAATAACACTTTTTTGCTTGCCTGATTGGTACTACTTTGTTTTTAGTGTCGACAAAAAGAAAAGAAATTCCAATTTTGGTCGAGTGAATACATCTAAATGGATGGATAAAAAAAGTTTTCTTTATTCCAAGAAAAAAAAAGTTAAAGACGATTTAGTGAAAACATGTCAAGTTGATTGGCCAGTTAATTGATCATTCTAAATTGATCACTGGTGCTCATTAACCAAAGGTTTACATATGAAGCATAATGCTTGCCATCACACAATTTGGTTTTAAATTCTCTCATAATATAGAAATTTAAGCTAGCTTAACGTGGGCGTTGGATTCGTGTCATTATGAACCCTAAATAAAAAGTTACTAACGATTTAGTGCAGACATGTATATTTTATTGGCCAATTAAACTGATCATTCTAAATTGATCATTGGTGCTCCTTGAGTAACACACTGTATAAATCAAGCATAATGCATGGAATCACGCAGTTTGGGATAGATTGGATTATTTGGAGGCTTTTTCAAAGATATTTTTGTCTTAAATTTCGTTACAATATAGAAAATTTAGCTAACTTAACATGGGCGATAAATCCGTGTCATTCTACACTCTAAATCAAAAGTTACTGACATTTTAATGCAGACATGTCAACTTGATCGGGTAGTTAAAATGATCATTCTAAATAGATCATTGGTGCTCCTTGGGTAAAGGCTTATAAATCAAGCATAACGCATGGCATAATGCATGGCATCACTCAGTTTAGGATATATTGGATTGCTTTGAGCCTTTTTCTAGCTCTTTCAGTCTCAAATGTAGTCACAATATATAAAATTGAGCCACCTTAACGTGGGCGTTGGATTTGTGTCATTCTGAACTCAAAATCAAAAGTTAAAGACAATTTATTGCGGACATGTCAAGTTGATTTGCCAGTTAAATTGATCATTCTAAACTGATCATTGGTGCTCCTTAAGTAACAATGTATAAATCAAGGATAATGCATTGTATCAAACAGTTTGGGGTAGCTATTTCGGTCAAAATGTTTATCACAATATTTAAATTGAGGTAGCTTTACTTGGGCATTGGATTCGTGTCATTCCAAACTCTGAATGAATTCAAATAACTATTTTTGGGATAGATTGGATTACATGGAGGATTTGTCATAGCTATTTTTGTTTTAAATTTTCTCACAATATAGAAAATTGAGCTAGGTTAACGTGGGCGTTCGATTCGTGTCACTCTGAACCCTAAATCAAAAGTTACGGACGATTTAGTGCTGACATTTGTAGTTTATCGGCCAACTAAATTGATTATTCTAAATTGATCATTGGTGCTCATTAAGTAAAGGCGTATAAATGAAGCATAATGCATGGCATCACCCAGTTTGGGATATATTGGATTACTTTGAGGGTTTTCTAGCTCTTTTAGACTCAAATGTTGTCACAATATGGAAAATTGATCAAGCTTAACGTGGGCGTTGGATTCATGTCATTTTGAGCTCTGATTCAAAAGTTAAAGACTATTTAGTGCGGACATGTCAAGTTAATCACCTAGTTAAAATGATCATTCTAAACTGATCATTGGTGCGCATTGAGCAGTGGTTTAGAAATGAAGAATAATGTCTGTCATCACGCAATTTGGGATAGATTGGATTACTTGGAGGCCTTGTGTTAGCTATTTCGGTCTCAAATTTTGTCACAATGTTGAAAATAGAGCAAGCTTAAAGTTGGCGCTGGATTCTTGCCATTCTGAACTATAAATCAAAAGTTAAACACGATTAAGTGCGGACATGTCAAGTTCATCGTCCAGTTAAAATGATCATACTAAACTGATCATTGGTGCTTCTTGAGTGAAGGCTAATAAATGTACTATAATGCATTGTATGACACAGTTTTGGATGCATTGGATTACGTATAGGCTTTGTAGTAGCTCTTTCAGTCTCAAATGTTGTCACAATATGGAAAATTGAGCTAGCTTAATGTGGGCATTGGATTCATGTCATTTTGAGCTCCAAAGTTAAAGGCGATTTAGTGCATACATGTTAAGTTGATCAGCTAGTTAAAATGACCATTGGTGCTCCTTGAGTAAAGGCTTATAAATGAAGCTTAATGCATGCTTTGTCTTAATATAGAAAAATGGAGCTAGCTTAACGTGGGTGTTGGATTCGTGTCATTCCGAACTTTAAATCAAAAGTTACGGACAATTTTGTGTGGATATTTCAAGGTTATGGGCCAGTTAAAACGATCATTCTGAACTTATGATTGGTGCACCTTGAGTAAAGGGTTATAAATGAAGCGTATTGCATGGCATCACCCTGTTTGAGATACATTGGATTACTTGGAGCATTCTTCGTTGGTATTTTGGTCTTAAATTTTGTCACAATATAGAAAATCAAGCTAGCTTAACGTGGATGTTGGATTCCTGTCATTTTGAACTCTAAATCAACAACTACGGAGGATTGAATGCGGACATGTCAAGTTGATCGGCCAGTTAAAATGATTATTTTAAACTGATCATTGGTGCTCCTTCATTGAAGGCTCATAAATGAAGCATAATGCATGGCATCACGCTGTTTGGGATACATTGGATTACTTGCGGGCTTTGTCGTACCTCTTTCAGTCTCAATTGTTTGTACAATATAGAAAATTCAGCTAGCTTAACGTGGGGGATGGATTTGTGTCATTCTGAACTTTACATCAAAAGTTACGGCCGATTTAGTGCGGACATATCAAGTTGATCGACGAGTTAAAATGATCATTCTAAACTAATCATTGGTCTTCATTGAGCAAAGGCTTACAAATGAAGCATAGTGCATGACATCATGCAGTATGGAATATATTGGATTACTTGGAGGCTTTGTCATAGCTATTTAGGTCTTAAAATATGTCACAATATATAAAATTCAGCTAGTTATTGTGGGCGTCGGATTCGTGTCAATTTGAACTGTAAATCCATAGTTACGGACGATTTAGTGGGAACATGTAGAGTTGATCGGCCTGTTAAAATGATCATTTTAAATTGATCATTGGTGATCCTTGAGTAAAAGGTTATAAATGAAGCATAATGTTTGGCATTACGCAGTTTGGGATACATTGGATTACACGTAGGCGTTGTCATAGCTCTTCTAGTCACAAATGTTGCCACAATATAAAAAATTGAGCTAGCTTAAGGTTGGCATTGGATTTGTGTCACTCTGAACTCTAAATCAAAAGTTACAGACGATTTAGTTCAGCCATGTGAAGTGTATTGGGTAGTGAAAATAATCATTTTAAATTGATCATTGGTGATCCTTGAGTAAAGGGTTATAAATGCAGCATAATGCATGACATCACACAATTTGGGATACATTGGATTACTTGGAGGCTTTGTAGTAGCTCTTTCCGTCTCAAATGATGTCACAGTATGGAAAATTGAGCTAGCTTAACGTGGGCGTTGGACTGATGTCATTTTCAGCTCTAAATCAAAAGTTAAAGACGATTCAATGCGGACATGTCAAGTTGATCAACTAGTTAAAACAATCATTGTAAACCGATCATAGGTGTTCATTAAGTAAAGGTGGGCGTTCGATTTATGTTATTCTGAACTCTAAATAAAAAGTTACGGATGATTTAGTGCGGACATGTCAAGTTAGTTGGCTAGTTAAAATGATCATTCTAAACTGATACTTGATGCTCATTGAGTAAAGGCTTAACGTGGGCGTGTCATTCGTGTCATTTTGAACTCTAAATCAAAAGTTACTGACGATTTAGTGTGGACATGTCAAGTTCATCAGCTAGTTAAAATGATCATTCTAAACTAATTATTGTTGGTCATTGAGTAAAGGCTTATAAATGAAGTATAATGCATGACATCACACAGTTTGGGATACATTGGATTAGTTGGAGGCTTTTTCGTAGCTATTTTAGTCTCAAATGATGTCACAATACGGAAAATTCAGCTAGCATAATGGGGGCATTGGATTTATGTGATTTTGAGCTCTAAATCAAAAGTTAGTGCAGACATATGAGTTGATCAGCTAGTTAAAATGATCATTGGGGCTACTTGAGTAAAGGCTAATAATAGAAGCATAATGCATGCCATCACGTAGTGTGGGATTGATTGGATTATATGGAGGCTTTGTTGTAGCTATTTCGATCTTAAATTTTATCACAATATAAAAAATTGAGCTACGTTAATGTGGGCATTGGATTTGTGTCATTTTGAAATCTAAATCAAAAGTTACACACCATTTAGTGTAGACATGTCAAGTTTATTGGACAATTAAAATGATTATTCTAAACTGATCATTGGTGCTCCTTGAGTAAAGGCTTATAAATGAAGCATTATGCATGACATCACACAGTTTGGGATGTACTGGATTACTTGGAGGCTTTGTAGTAGCTCTTTCATTCTCAAATGTTGTCACAATATGGACAATGGAGCTAGTTTAACGTTGGCATTGGAATCATGAATTTTTGGTCTCTAAAAAAAAGATTTAGTGCGGACATCTGAAGTTGATCAGCTGGTTTAAATGATCATTCTAAACTGATAATTGGTGCTCATTGATTAAAGGCTAAAGCATAATGCATGGCATCACGCAGTTTGGGATAAATTAGATTACTAAGAGGCTTTTTGTAGCTATATTGGTCATAAATTTTGTCTCAATATAGAAACTTGAGCTAGCTTAACGTGGGTGTTGAATTCGTGTCATTTTGAACTCTTAATCAAAAGTTACAGATGATTTAGTGCGGATATGTCAAGTTGATTGCCCAGTTAAAAATGATCATTCTAAACTGATCATTGGTGCTCCTTAGTAAAGTCTGTTAAATGAAGTATAATGCATGGCATCACAATACATTAGATTACATGGAGGCTTTGTCGTAGCTCTTTCAGTCACAAATGTTGTTACAATATATAAAATTGAACTAGCTTAACGTGGGCGTGTTATTCGTGTCATTCTGAACTCTAAATAAAAAGTTACGGACGATTTAGTGTAGACATGTCAAGTTTATCGGACAGTTAAAATGATCATTCTAAACTGATCGTTGGTGCTCCTTGAGTGTAAGCTTGTAAATAAAGCATAATGCATGGCACTTATGAATTTGGGATTGATTGGATTACTTGGAGCCTTTGTCATTGTATTTTGGTCTTAAATTTTGTCACAACATAGAAAATTAAGCTAGCTTAACGTGGATGTAGGATTCCTATCATTTTGAACTCTAAATCAAAAGCTACAAATGAATTAATGTGGACATGTCAAGTTGATTGGCCATTTAAAAAGATCATTCTAAACTAATCAGTGGTTCTCCTTGAGTAAAGGCTTATAAATGAAGCACAATGCATGACATCATGCAGTTTAGGATATATTGGATTACTTGGAGGCTTTGTAGTAGCTCTTTCAGTCTCAAATGTTGTCACAATATGGACAATTGAGCAAGCTTAACGTGGGCGTTGGAATCATGTATTTTTGAGCTCTAAATAAAAGTAAAGAAGATTTAGTGCGGACATCGCAAGTTGTTCAGCTAGTTAAAATGATCATCCTAAACTGATCATTGGTGCTCCTTGCGTAAACTCTGATAAATGAACCATAATGCATGGCATCACGTAATTTGGGATAGATTGGAGTACTTGGAGGCATTGCCGTAGCTATATTGGTCTTAAATTTTGTTACAATATAGAAACTTGAGCTAGATTAACGTGGGCGTTGGATTCGTGTCATTTTGAACTCTAATTCAAAAGTTACAGACGATTTAGTGCAGACATGTCAAGTTGATCGCCCAGTTAAAAATGATCATTGAAACTGATGATTGGTGCTCCTTTAGTAAAGGCTTTTAATGAAGCATAATGCATGGCACCATGCACTTTGGCATACATTGGATTGCTTGGAGGCTTTGTTGTAGCTATTTCATCCTCAAATGTTGTCACAATATATAAAATTGAACTAGCATAACGTGAGCGTGTTATTCGTGTCATGTTGAACTCTAAATCGAAAGTTACTGACAATTTAGTGCGGACATGTCAAGTTGTCACAATATGGAAAATTGATTACATTGAGGCTTTTTCTTATCTCTTTCAAACTCAAATGTTGTCACAATATAGAAAATTGAACAGCTTAACGTGGGCGTTGGACTCATGCAATTTTGAGCTCAAATTCAGAGGTTAAAGATGATTTAGTGCGAACATGTCAAGTTGATCAGCTAGTTAAAATAATCATTCTAAACTGATCATTGGTGCTCCTTGAGTAAAGGCTTGTAAATGAAACATAGTGCATGGCATCAATCAATTTGGTATAGATTAAATTACTTTGAGGCTTTGTAGTAGCTATTTCGTTTTAAAATTTGGTCACAATATAGAAACTTGAGCTTGTTTAACGTGAGAGTTGGACTCGTGTCATTGTGACTCTAAATCAAAAGTTACAGACGATTTAGTGTGGACATGTCAAGTTGATCAGCCTGTTAAAATGATAATTCTAAACTGGTCATTGGTGCTCCTTTATTAAAGGCTTATAAATGAAGTATAATGCATGGGATCACGAAATTTGGGTTACATTGGATTACATGGAGGCTTTATTGTAGCTTTTTCAGCCTCAAATGTTGTCATAATAATAGAAAATTCAGCTAACTTAACGTGGAGGTTGGATTCGTGTCATTCTGAACTCTGCAGACATGTAATGTTGACTTGACAGTTAAAATAATCATTCTAAATGATCATTGGTGCTGCTTGAGTAAAGGCTTATGAATGAAGCATAATGCATGAGCATCACACAGTTTGGGATAGAATGGATTAGTTGGAGGCTGTGTTGTAGATATTTTGGTCCTAAATTTTGTCACAATATATAAAATTGAGCTACCTTAACGTGCGTGTTGGATTCATGTAATTTTGAACACTCAATCACAATTTACGGACGATTTAGTGCGGACTTGTCAAAATGATCGGACAGTTAAAATGATCATTGTAAACTGATCATTGGTGCTCCTTTAATAAAGGCTTATAAATGAAGCATAATGCATGGCATCATGCAGTTTGGGATACATTGAATTACTTGGAGGCTTTGTCATGGCTCTTTCAGTCTCAAATGTTGTCTTAATATAGAAACTTGAGCTAGCTCAACTTGGGCGTTCTGATTCGTGTCATTCTAAACTCTAAATCAAAAGTTATGGACGGTTTAGAACGGACATGTCAAGTTGATCGGCCAATTAAAGTGATCATTCTAAACTAATCATTGGTAGTCCATGAGTAAAAAACGGTTATTACATAGTTTCAGATACATTGGGGTAGTTGGAGGCTTTTTCGTAGGTCTTTCAGTCTAAAATGTTGTTACAATATAAAATATTGAGCTAGCTTAACGTGGACGTTGGATTCGGGTCATTCTTGACTCTAAATCAGAAGTTACGGACGATTCAGTGCGGACAAGTCAGGTTGATCGACCAGTTAAAATGATCATTATAAATTGATGGTGCTCTTTGAGTAAAGGCTTATAAATGAAGCATAATGCATGGCATCACGCAGTTTGGGTTACATTGCACTAGTTGGAGGCTTTTTGACAGTTCTTTCAGTCTCAAATGTTGTCACAATATTGAAAACTGACCTAGCTTAACGTGGGTGTTGGACTCATGACGTTTTGATTTCTAAATAAAAAGTGAAAGATGATTTAGTGCAGACATGTGAAGTTGATCAGCTAGTTAAAATGATCATTCTAAACTGATCATTGGTGCTACTTGTGTAAAGGCTTATAAAACATAATGCATGGTATCAAGTAGTTTGGGATAGATTGGATTACTTGGAGACTTTGTCGTAGCTATTTCGGTCTTAAAATTTGTCAAAATATAGAAAATTGAGCTAGCTAACGTTGGTGTTGGACTTGTTTCATTTTGACTTCTAAATCAATAGTTACATATGATTTAGTGCGGACATGTCAAGTTGATCGGTCTGTTAAAATGATCATTCTTAACTTATCATTCGTTCTCCTTCAGTAAAGTTTTAGAAATGAAGCATAATGCAAGTAAACACGCAGTGTGGGATATATTAGATTACTAGGAGGCTTTGTCGTAGCTTTTTCAGCCTCAAATATTGTCATAATATAGAAAATTGAGTTAGCTTAACGTAGGCGTTGGATTCATGTCATTCTGAACTTTTAATCAAAAGTTACGGATGATTTAGTGCAGACATGTCAAGTTGATCAGGCAGCTAAAATGATGATTCTAAACTGATCATTAGTGCTCCTTGAGTAAAGGCTTAATATTGAAGTATAATGCATGGTATCACGCAGTTCGAGATACATTGGATTACTTGGCGGCTTTGTCGACGCTCTTTCAGTCTTAAATGTTTTCACAATATAGAAAATTCAACAAGCTTAACATGGACGTTGGATTCGTGTCATTCTGAACTCTTAATCAAAAGTTTTGTACGATTTAGTGCGAACATGTCAAGTTGAACGGCCTGTAGAAATGATCATTCTAAACTTATCATTGCTGCTCCTTGAGTAAAAGGCTTATAAATGAAGCAAAATGCATTACATCACACAGTTTGGGATATAATGGATTACTTGGAGACTTCTTCGTAGCTATTTTGGTCTAACATTTTGTCACAATATAGAAAACTGAGTTAGCTTAACGTGAACGTTGGATTCATGTAGTTTTGAACTATAAATCAAAAGTTATGGATGATTTATTGTGGACATGTCAAGGTTATCAACCAGTTAAAATGATCATTGTAAACTAATCACTGATGCTCCATCAGTAAAGGCTTATAAATGATGCATAATGAATGGCATCACGCAGTTTGGGATACATTGGATTACTTGGAGACTTTTTCGTAGCTCTTTCAGTCTCAAATGTTGTCACAATATGGTAAATTGAGCTAGCTTAACTTTGGCACTGGACTCATGTCGTTTTGAACTTCAAATCAAAAGTTAAAGATCATTTAGTGTGGACATGTCATGTTGATCAGGTAGCTGCTCCTTGAGTAAAGGTTTATAAATAAAACATAATGCATGGTATCACGCAGGTTCGGATAGATTTGATTACTTGGAGGCTTTGTCATCGTTATTTTGTTTTTAAAATTTACCACAATATAGAAAATTGAGCTAGCTTAAACTAGGCGTTAGATTCGTGTCATTTTGAACTGTAAATTAAAAGTTAGTGACGATTTAGTGCGGACATGTCATGTTGATCGGCCAGTTAAAATGATCATTCTAAAATGATCATTGGTGCACTTTCAGTAAAGGCTTATAAATGAAGCATAATACATAGTATCACGCAGTTTGGGATATATTGATTACTTGAAGGCTTTTTCGTAGCTCTTTCACTCTCAAATGTTGTAATAATATAGAAAATTGAGCTGGCTTAACATGGCCGTTTGATTCGTGTCATTCTGAACTCTAAATCAAAAGTTATGGACGATTTAGTACGGACATTTCAAGTTGATCGGCTAGTTAAAATGATCATTCTAAACTGATATTTTGTTCTCCTTTACTAAAGGCTTATAAATGAGGCATAATGAATGGCATCACGCAGTTTAGGATAGAATAGATTACTTGGAGGCTTTGTCGTAGCTATTTTGGTGAAAATTTTTGTTACAATGTAGAAAACTTAGCTAGTTTAACGTGAGCATTAGATTTGTGTCATTTTGACCTCTAAATCAAAAGTTACATACAATTTAGGTCGGAAACGTCAAGGCTATCAACCTGTTAAAATGATCATTCTAAACTAATCAATGATGCTCCATGAGTAAAAGCTTATAAATGAAGCATAATGCATGGCATCTTGCAGTTTGGGATACATTGGATTACTTGTAGGCTTTTTTGTAGCTCTTTCAGTCTCAAATGTTGTCACAATATGGAAAATTGTGCCTGCTTAACGTGGACGTTGGACTCATGTTGTTCTGAATTCCAAATCAAAAGTTAAAGATTATTTAGTGCTGACATGTCAAGTTGAGTTGCTAGTTAAAATGATCATTCTTAACTGATCACTAGTACTCCTAGAGTAAAGGCTTATAAATGAAACATAATGCATGGCATCATGCAGTTTGAGATAGATTGGAACAAATATTTTCCCAATATGGAAAATTGAGCTAGGTTAACGTAGGCGTTGAACTCATGTCATTTTGAGCTCTAATTCAAAGGCTAAAGTCGACTCAGTGTGAACATGTTACGTTGATCAGCTAGATAAAATGATCATTCTAAACTGATCATTGGTGCTACTTAAGGAAAGGCTTGTAAATGAAGCATAATGCATGGCATCACGTAACTTAGGATACGTTGGATTACTTGGAGGCTTTGTTGTAGCTCTTTCACTCTTAAATGTTGTCACAATATGGTAAATTGAGCTAGCGTAACGTGGGCATTGGACTCATGTCATCTTGAGCTCTAAATAAAAAGTTAAGACGAATAAGTGCGGACATTTCAAGTTGATTATCTAGTTAAAATGATCATTCTAAACTGATCACTGGTGCTACTTGCGTAAAGGCTTATAAATAAATCATAATGCATCGCATCACGTAGTTTACGATACACTGGATTACTTGTAGGCTTTTTCGTAGCTCTTTCAGTATCAAATGTTGTCACAATATGGAAAATTGAGCTCGCTTAACGTGGGCGTTGGACTCATGTTGTTTTGAGTTCCAAATCCAAAGTTAAAGATGATTTAGTGCTGACATGACAAGTTGATCGGCTAGTTAAAATGATCATTCTGAATTGATCACTGTTACTCCTAGAGTAAAAGCTTATAAATGAAATATAATGCATGGCATCAAACTTTTCAGGATATATTGGATTACTTGGAGTAATTATCGTAGCTATTTTGGGGTTAAATTTTATCACAGTGTAGAAATTTGAGTTAGCTTAACGTGCGCGTTGAAATCATGTCATTTTGAACTCGAAATCAAAAGTTATGGACGATTTAGTGTGGATATGTCAAGTTTATCGGCCACTTAAAATCATCATTCTAAACTGATCATTGGTGCTCCTTTAGTAAAGCCCTATAAATGAAGCGTAATGCATGGTATCATGCCGTTTGGGATAGAATGGATTACTTGGAGGCTTTGTTGTAGCTATTTTGGTTTTACATTTTGTCACAATATAGAAAATTGAGCTAGCTTAACTAGCGCCTTGGATTCGTGTCCTTTTGAATTCTAAATCAAAAGGTACGGACGATTTAGTGCGGACATGTCAAGTCGATCGGGCATTTAAAATGATCATTCTAAAACTGATCATTGGTGCGCCATGAGTAAAGGTTTATAAATGAACAATAATGCATGGGATCACGTAGTTTGTGATACATTGGATTACTTCGAGGCTTTTTCATAGTTCTTTAAGTCTCAAATGTTGTCAGAATATAGAAAATTGAGCTAGCCTAACGTGGGCATCTGATTCGTGTCATTCCAAACTCTAAATCAGAAGTTATGGATGATTTAGTGCGGACATGTCAAGTTGATCGACCAGTTAAAATGATCATTCTAAACTAATTAGTAGTACTCCTTGAGCAAAGGCTTATAAATGGAACATAATTCATGGCATCACGCAGTTTGGGATACATTGTATTACTTGAAGGCTTTTTCGTATCTCTTTCAGTCTCAAATGATGTCATATTATAGAAAATTGAGGTAACTTAACGTAGGCGTTGGATTCGTTTCATTCAGAACTCTAAATCAAAAGTTACAGGGAATTTACTGCATACATTTCAAGATTATCAGCGAGTTAAAATGATAATTTTAAACTGATCATTGGTGCTACTTGAGTAAAGGCTTATAAATGAATCATAATGCATGGTATCACCTAGTTTGTGATAGAATGAATTACTTGGAGGCTTTTCATACCTATTTCCGTCTTAAAATTTGTCACAATATATAAAATTGAGCTAGCTTAACGTGGGAGTTCGATTCGTGTCATTTTGAACTCTAAATCAAAAGTTACAAACAATTTAGTGCATACATGTCAAGTTCATTGGCCTGTTAAAATGATCACTCTAAACTGATCATTTGTCCTCCTTTAATAAAGGCTTAAAAATGATGTATAATGCATGACATCATGCAGTTTGGGATACATTGGATTACTTGGAGGATTTGCCGTGACTATTTCTGTGTTATATTTTGCCACAATATAGAAAATTGAGCTAGATTAACGAAGACATTGGATTCGTGTCATTCTGAACTCAAAATCAAAAGTTACAGACGATTTAGTGCGGACATGTCAAGTTGATTGGCCAGTTAAAATGATCAATCTAAAATGATAAGTGGTGCTCCTTGCGTAAAGACTTATAAATGAAGCATAATGCATGGCATCACGCAGTTTGGGATACATTGGGTTACTTGGAGGCTTTTTCATAGCTGTTTCAGTCTCAAATGTTGTCACAATGTGAAAAATTGAGCTAGGTTAACGTAGGCGTTGAACTCAAGTCATTTTGAGCTCTAATTCAAAGGTTAAAGACGACTTATTGCAAACATGTAACGTTGATCAGCTAGTTAAAATGATCATTTTAAACTGATCATTGGTGCTTCTTGAGTAAAGGCGTGTAAATGAAGCATAATGCATGGCATCACATAATTTAGGATACATTGGATTACTTGGAGGCTTTGTAGTATCTCTTTCATTCTTAAATGTTGTCACAATATGGTAAATTGAGCTAGCGTAATGTGGGCATTGGACTCATGTCATCTTGAGCTCTAAATAAATAGTTACGAATTAGTGCAGACATGTCAAGTTGATTATCTAGTTAAAATGATCATTCTAAACTGATCATTGGTGCTCCTTGCGTAGAGGCTTATAAATAAATCATAATGCATAGCATCACGTAGTTTGCGATTGATTGGATTACTAAGAGGCTTTTGTAGCTATTTTGGGCTTAAATTTTGTCAAAATATAGAAATTGTGTTAGCTTAATGTGGACGTTGTATTCGTGTCATTCTGAACTCTAAATTAAAACTAACGGACGATTTAGTGCGGACATGTGAAGTTGATCGGCCAGGTAAAATGATCATTATAAACTGGTCATTGGTGTTCATTCAGTAAAGCCTTATAAAATAAGCATAATGCATGGCGTCACACCCTTTTGGATAGATTGCATTACTTTGATGCATTGTTTAGCACTTTCAGTCTCAAATGTTCACAATATGGAAATTGAGCTAGCTTAATGTGGGCGTTGGATTCAAATTATCAAGAGCTCTAAATTAAAATTTAACAATGATTTAGTACGGACAATTCAAGTTGATGAGCTAGTTAAAATGATCATTATAAACTGATCATTGGTGCTCATTGAGTAAGGGCTTATAAATGAAGCATAATGCATGGAAACACGTAGTTTGGGATAGATTGGATTACTTGGTGGCTTTGTCGAAGCTATTTCGGTCTTCAATTTTGTCACGACATAGAAATGGAGTTAGCTTAACGTGGGTGTTTGATTTGTGTCATTCTGACCTCTAAATCAAAAGTTATGGACGATTTAGTGCGGACATGTCAAGTTGATCGGCCAGTTAAAATGATTATTCTAAATTGGTCATTGGTACTCCTTGAGTAAAGGCTTATAAATGAAGTCTAATGCATGACATCACGTAGTTTGGGATAGATTGCATTACTTTAATGCTTTGTCTAGCTCTTTCAATGTCATATGTTTTCAATACATGGAAATTTGTGCTAGCTTAACGTGGGTATTGGATTCATGTCATCTTGAGCTCTAAATAAAAAATTAAAGATGATATAGTGCATACATGTCAAGTTTATCAGTTAGTTAAAATAATCATTCTAAACTGATCATTGGTGCTCTTTGAGTAAATGTTTATAAATTAAGTATAATGCATGACATCACACAGTTTGGGATAGATTGAATACTTTGAGGCTTTGTCATAGCTTAACGTGGGTGTTGGATTCGTATCATTTTGAAATCTAAATCAAAAGTTAAGGACAATTCGGTGCGGACATGTTAAGTTGATCAGCTAGTTCAAATGATCATTCTAAACTGATCATTGGTTTTCCTTGAGTAAAGGATTATAAATTAAGCATAATGCATGGCATCACGCAGTTTGTGGTAGATTGAATTATTTGGAAGCTTTGTCGTAGCTACATTGGTCTTAAAATTTGGCTCAATATAGAAAATTGAGTTAGCTTAAGGTGGGCGTTGCATTCGTGTCATTCCGACCTCTAAATAAACAGTTATGGATGTTTTTGTGTGGATATGTCAATTCGATCAAAAAGTTAAAATGATCATTCGAAACTGGTCATTGGTGCTTCTTGAGTAAACGCTTATAAATTAAGCATAATGCATGGCATCTCGCAGTTTAGGATAGATTGCATTACTTTGATGCTTTGTCTATCTCTTTTAGTCTCAAATACTTTCACAATATGGAAAATTGACCTAGCTTAATGTGGGCATTGGATTCATGTCATTTTTATCTCTAATCAAAAATAAAAGACGATTTAGTGTGGACATTTCAAGTTGATGAGCTAGTTCAAATGATCATTCTAGACTGATCATTGGTGCTCATTGAGTAAAGGCTTATAAATGAAGCATAATGCATAGCATCACGCAACTTGGGATAGACTGGATTACATGGAGACTTTGTCATAGCTATTTCGATCTTAAATTTTGTCTTAATATACAAAATTGAGCTCGCTTAACCCAGGTGTTAGATTAGTATCATTTTGAACTCTAAATCAAAAGTTACAGACAATTTAGTGCGGGCATGTCAAGTTGATCAGCTAATTAAAATGGTCATTCTAAACTTATCATTGGTGCTCCTGGAGTAAAGGTTTATAAATAAAGCATAATGCATGGTATTACACAGTTTGGGATAGATTGGATTTCTTGGAGGCTTTGTTGTAGCTTTTGCCGTCTTATCTTTTTCACAATATAGAAAATTGAGTTAGCTTAACATGGGCGTTGGATTCGTGTCATTCTGATCTCTAAATCAAAAGTTATGGACGATTTAGTGCGGACATGTCAAGTTGATCGGACAGTTAATATGATCTTCCTAAACTGGTCATTGGTGCTTCTAGAGTAAAGTCTTATAAATGAAGCATAATGCATGGCATCATGCAGTTTGGTATAGATTGCATTACTTTGATGCTTTATCTAGCTCTTTCAATCTCAAATGTCATCACAATATGGAAAATTGGGCTAGCTTAACATGGGCATTAGATTCTTTTAATTCTGAACTCTAAATTAAAAGTTACGGACAATTTAGTTTGGACATGTGAAAACTATCGGCCAGTTAAAATGATCATTCTAAATTGATCATTGGTGCTCCTTGAGTAAAGTCTTATAATTAAAGCATAATGCATGGCATCATGCAGTTTGGAATAGATTGCATTACTTTGAGGCTTTGTCTAGCTATTTCACTCTCAAATATTGTCACAATAAGGAAAATTAAGCTAGCTTAAAGTGGGCATTGGATTCATGTCATCTATTGCCCTGAATAAAAAAATAAAAGATTATTTAGTGCGGACATGTCAAGGTGGTCAGCTAGTTAAAGATTATTTAAAATAAAAGATTATATAAACTAATCATTTTTAACTGATCATTGGTGCTCCTTGAGTAAAGGTTTATAAATTAAGCATAATGCATAGCATCACACAACTTGTGATAGACTGGATTACGTGGAGGCTTTGTCATAGCTATTTTGATCTTAAATTTTGTCACAATATAGAAAATTGAGCTAGCTTAACCCGGGTGTTGGATTAGTATTATTTTGAACTCTAAATCAAAAGTTACAGATGATTTAGTACGGGCATGTCAAGTTGATCAGCTAATTGAAATGATCATTCTAAACTGATCATTGGTGCACCTTGCGGAAAGGCTTATAAATGAAGCATAATGCATGGCATCACGCATTTTGGGATAGATTGGATTGCGTGGATGCTTTGTCTTTGCTATTTTGGTTTTTAATTTTTCCCACAATATATAAAATTGAGCTAGCTTATCGTTGGTGTTGGATTCGTGTCATTCTAACCTTTAAATCAAAAGTTATGGGCGATTTAGTGGAGACATGTCAAGTTGGCAAGTTAATATGATCTTTCTAAACGGGTCATTGGTGCTCCTTCACTAAAGTCTTATAAATGAAGCATAATGCATGACATCACACAGTTTGGTATATATTGCATTACTTTGATGCTTTATCTAGTTCTCTCAATCTCAAATGTCATCACAATATGGAAAATTGGGCTACCTTAACGTGGGCGTTGGATTCATGTCATCTTGAGCTCTAAATAAAATGTAAAAGAGTATTTAGTGCGGACATGTCAAGTTGATCAGCTAGTTAAAATACTCATTGCTAACTGATCATTGGTGCTCCTTGAGTAAAGGCTTATATATTAAGCATAATGCATGACATCACACAGCTTAGGATAGATTGAATTATTTGGAGGTTTTGTCATAGCTATTTTAATCTTAAATTTTGTCAAAATATAGAAAATTGAGCAAACTTAACTTGTGTGTTGGATTCGTGTCATTCTGGACTCTAAATAGAAAGTTACAAACGATTTAAGTCCGACATGTCAACTTGAACAGCTAGTTTAAATGATCATTGGTACTACTTGAGTAAAGGCTAATAAATAAAGCATAATGCATGACATCTCGCAGTTTGGGATAGATTGGATTGCTTAGAGGCTTTGTCGTAGGTATTTTGGTTTTAATTTGACTTAGCTTAACGTGGGCGTTGGACTCGTGTCATTCGGACCTCTAAATCAAAAGTTATGGAAGATTTAGTGCGGAAATGTCAAGTTGATCGGCCAGTAAAAATGATTATTCTAATCTGGTCATTGGTGCTCCTTGAGTAAGGTTTATAAATGAAACATAATGCATGGCATCATGCTGTTTGGGATAGATTGCATTACTTTGATGCTTTATCTAGCTTTTACAATCTCAAATGTTGTCACAATATGGAAAATGGAGGTAGCTTAACATGGGCGTTGGATTCATATCAATTTTAGCTCTAAATTAAAAAGTTAAAGAAAATTTAGTGTGGACATGTTAAGTTGATCAGCTCATTAAAATGATCATTCTAAACTCATCATTGGTTCTCCTTGAGTAAAAGGTTATAAATGAAGAATAATGCATGACATCATGAAGTTTGGGATAGAATGGATTGCTTGGAGGCTTTGTCATAGCTACTTTGGTCTAAAATTTTGTCACAATATAGAAAATTGAGCTCGCTTAAAGTGGGGGTTGGCTTCGTGTCATTCTGACCTCTAAATAAAAAGTTATGGACAATTTAGTGCGGGCATGTCAAATTGATCGGTTAGTTAAAATGATCATTCTAAACTGGTCATTGGTGCTCCGTGAGTAAAAGCTTATAAATGAAGCATGATGCATAGCATCACATAGTTTTGGATAGATTGCATTAATGTGTTGTTTTATCTAGCTCTTTCACTCCCAAATTGATACAAGCCTTGATTCAAGGCTTATATGCGCATGGGCTGTTTGGAGAAAGTTAGGTGAGAAACTCGACCTTAGGCTTCCTGGATAGGGGTTTTTGGGTTGGTATTCGATGGAAAGATGAAGTGAACCACACGAGGGGTGATGAACCTCGTGATAAATCACAAACTTAGAGCTAGGAGGGCTGGTCTCAACTAGATTCTAAGCGCACAAGATTCTTGAGAGAAAACTTGTTGGAAGAAAAGTTCTACTTTATTAATATCAAAAGGTTGTCGAACTACAATGCTGGAAGGAGCCTTATTAAAATGCTCGACAGCTTGACCTACTAGGGTCGACTCAAATAAGAAAAGGAAAATTTACAAAAGTGCACAAAAGGAAAAGATACAAAAGTGTATAATAGAAAAAGGACCTATTCCTAAAATGTCTTTGACTCAATAAATGTAAATATTCTAGATCCTACCCTGCAAAATAGAAAGAGGCAAATATTCTTATTGAAAACTTACCTTACTTACCTCACGGCCAAGAAATGGAAGGTGGCCATCCTTGTGGCATGCACGCGCCTTGCTCCTAGTCCTTGACTCGGAGTAGGGTTAAGAATCATTGGGCCCTGACCTCTCTTGCCCTTAAAGCCCAAGTCTCTGATGTTCCTTGTGTTGTTGAGAAGCCTTTGGACTCTTCCTTGCACTTCTGGCCCATTGTCCTTAGTCGATCTTCCTCTAGGAGCTTGTCGATCCATAAGCTGAATTTGTGTAAGAGTGCCCTTGATCTGCTTCTTGTCATTGCTCCTTGAGGTACCACTGGTGTAGAGACTTCCTCTAGGTGCATGTCCTGGAGCTGGTAGCTCATCTGGTCTGAGTCTTCTTGTGTAGAAGTGGAAATGCGCGTGTACTCGGCTGGATCGGCTGTACCGGCTGGATTGTGCGAGGTACTGGCCAGAATGCCTTCAGGACCGGCCAAGTTGATCCCGGAGTGGGTGGCATCACCAAGGGGACCGGCGGTGTCATCGACGTCGCCACCAAGTGTGCCGGAAGCTTGGGCCTCTCCGCCGGCAATGCTGACCGGTCTGGTCCTATTGGTCGAGGGTCCGGCGGTACTGCTTGGTCCGGCAGACGTGCCAAATGGCCCGGCTGTCTAGGGCAAGCTTCATGGTCGGCCAGTCTGGTCTCCTGGCTGGATGTACGACCTGATGTCCACATCATCCCCTCCCTCTTCAGTAGGTTTTGTCCTCAAAACTGGTTCATCTGCATGGAAAGGAGCTAAGTCAGTTACGTTGAACGTGTTGGACACATTAAACTCACCTGGGAGCTCGATCCAGTAGGCGTTGTTGTTGATCCTCTCAAGCACTCTGAATGGTCCATCTCCTCTTGGTGCTAGCTTGGAACTCCTTAGGTTTGGGAACCTGTCCTGCCGTAGGTGTAGCCACACCCAATCGCCTGGTTGAAAGATCACCTCCTTTCTTCCTTTGTTGGCATGAGTCACGTACTGTCCGGTCCTCTTCTCCAAGTTTTCTGCTACCTTCTGGTAAAACTTCCTTATGAACTCTGCCTTGGATGCTCCGTTGAGGTTGGTCATCTCAGCTGGTGGCAGTGGCGTTTTGCTCCAATGGGGTGAGAGGGTTGAAGCCATATGTATACTACTTCAAATGGTGTCTTCTTGGTTGCTGAGTGCAGGGCTCGGTTGTAAGCGAACTCTATGAATGGCAGGCACTCCACCCAAGTCTTTAGGTTCTTCCCCAGTGTAGTCCTGATAAGAGTTGATAGTGTCCTGTTGACAACTTCAGTTTGGCCATCGGTCTGAGGATGGCAGGTAGTAGAGAAGAGTAGCCTCGTGCCTAGCTTCCTCCAAAGGTTCCTCCAGAAATGGCTTAGGAACTTGGTGTCCCTGTCTGATACGATGGTCCTTGGCACTCCATGAGGCCATACTATCTCCCTGAAGAACAGCTTGGCTGTTTGCGTGGCATCATTGACATTGGCACACGGGATGAAGTGTGCCATCTTGGAGAATCTGTCCTCCACTACAAAGATTGCATCCTTGTGGTTGATCTTGGGCAGACCTAGAACTAAGTCCATTGAGATGTCCACCCATGGATGTGTAGGTATGGGCAGTGGGAGATACAACCCGTGAGGTTGCACTCGGGACTTTGCCTTCTTGCAAGTGATGCATCTTGCACAATGAGCTTTTACTGTCCTCTTGATGTGTGGCCAGTAGAAGTGCTCCTTGACCACTGCTAGAGTCTTGTCGACACCAAAGTGGCCCATGAGTCCTCCTCCATGAGCTTCTCGGATGATAAGCTCCCTTAATGATCCTTGTGGTATGCATAGCCTTCTTTCTCGGAACAAGAATCCCTCATGGATGTAGAACTTGCCATGACTCCCTATGCCACACTCCTTGTAGCTCTCAGCAAAGTCAGGATCATCCTTGTATAGCTCCTTGATGTGCTCGAACCCTAGGACCTTTGCCTCCATGGTGGATATCAAGGCAAACCCTCTTGATAGTGCATCGGCTACCACATTATCTTTGCCCTTCTCGTACTTGATGACGTACGGGAAGGTCTCTATGAACTCCATCCACCTGGCATGTCTCCTCTTGAGATTGGTTTGCCCTCTGAGGTGTTTGAGAGTCTCGTTATCAGTGTGGATCACAAACTCTTTGGACAGCAAGTAATGCTGCCAAGTCTCCAATGCTCGGACAAGGGCATAAAGCTCCTTGTCATAAGTGGGGTAGTTCAGTGAGGCACCACCTAGCTTCTCACTGAAGTATGCCACTGGTCTCCCTCCTTGGGTTAGCACTGCTCCTATGCCTATTCCAGAGGCATCACACTCCACTTCAAACGTCTTGTTGAAGTCGGGCAGGACTAGCACTGGTGCATGTGTAAGGCTGTCCTTCAAGGCTTGGAATGCCATCTCCTGCCCCAGCTGAATCCCATGTTCTTCTTCACTACTGCCGTCAATGGTGAGGCAATATTGCTGAAGTTAGGCACGAATCTCCTATAGAAGCTGGCCAGTCCGTGGAAGCTCCTTACTTGGCTGATGTTGCCTGGTGTTGGCCATTCTTGTATGGCTCGAATCTTCTCTTCATCAACCTGTAGGCCCTGTGAACTTACAACAAAAACTAAACAGACAAGTTTATCAGTACAAAAGATGCACTTCTTGAGATTGGCATAAAGCTCTTCTTGTCGAAGGGTTTTAAGTACCATCTCAAGATGTGTGAGGTGTTTCCGTAGGCACTTACTATAAACTAATATATCATCAAAGTAAACCACTACAAACTTACTGATGTACGCCCTAAGAACTTGGTTCATAAGGCACATGAAGGTGCTTGGGGAATTAGTCAAGCCAAATGGCATGACTGTCCACACGTAGAGCCCTTGCTTTGTCTTGAAAGCAGTTTTCCATTCATCACTTTCCTTCATCCTGACCTGGTGGTATCCACTCTTGAGGTCTATCTTCGAGAAGACCGTGGCTCCACTCAGCTCATCTAGCATGTCATCCAGCCGTGGTATTGGATGCCGGTACTTGACAGTGATGTTGTTGATTGCTCGGCAATCCACGCACATTCGTCAAGTCCCATCTTTCTTGGGCACTAGTAGCACTGGTACGGCACATGGACTGAGGCTCTCTCGAACATATCCTTTCTCCAGGAGCTCCTTGACTTGCTTCTCAAGCTCCTTGGACTCCTCTGGGCTCATCCGGTAGGCTGGTCGGTTGGGCAGGGCTGCTCCGGGCACTAGGTCGATCTGGTGTTCTATGCCACGTAAAGGAGACAAGCCTGCTGGTATCTCCTCTGGAAACAAATCCTGGAACTTGTTGAGGAGATTTGCAACTTCAGGAGGTAGCTCTACCTGTTCCTGTTCTATACTCAAAATTTCTGTGAAGACCATTAGTAACATTAAATCCTTCGAGGCTAAAGCTCTCCGGATATGGCTTGGTTGAATAAGAAAATTAGACTTCATAAGTTTCTTTTCCTTACACATTTGGAGTTGTAGCTCGTGTACCTGGGCAGGTGTAAGAGGAGCCAAGCTCACCTTTCTTCTGTCATGCACAAAAGTGTAGAGATTGGTTCGGCCATCATGCCTGGTCTCTTTGTCAAACTGCCATGGCCTTCCTAGGAGAAGGTGGCCAGCTTGCAAGGGCACCACGTCGCACACGACTTGGTCTTGGTACTTGCCCACATTGAATGGCACAGTGACTTGCTCATGGATCTTGAGCTCCACTTTGTCATCGAGCCATCTCAGTCTATATGGTCGAGGATGCCTTGTCTTCTCTAGACCTAGCTTATCAACCATATATGCACTAGCAACGTTAGTGCAAGAACCACCATCTATGATGAGGTTACATACCTTGCCCTTGATGGTGCAACGGCTGTGGAAGATGTTCTCCCTTTGGATGGTCTCTGAAGGATCCACCATTGCACTGAGGATGCGTCTAGTGACCAGCACTTCCCCCACATCAGGGTACTCAATGTCACCATATTCCTCTTCTGGTTCATAATCCTCTTCATCTTGGGACTCATATTCTCCAGCCTCCGTAATCAGCATGACCCGGTTGTTTGGGCACTCCCTTGAGATGTGTCCATGACCCCTACACTTGAAACAAGTGATGTCACGTGATCTTTGAGGGTTAGATGACTTACTAGGCTCTCTAGTCACGGGTGGGTTCAGGAGGCTTGCTCTTGAACCTTGACTCGATCTCTATGCTCTTGCTTTTGTCTACGGGCTTGGGAATGTTGCTTGGTGCCCAAGACGTCTTAGGCTTGCTGCGGATGTCTTGGCTCTTACGTTTGATGTGCTGCTCAGCCTGGACAGATAGGGGGAACATGTCCTTGAAGTCATTGTAGATTTGTCTTTCCACCTTGCGGCTGATCCTTTCTTGGAGTCCATCCAAGAATTGTGCCATCAATGCTTCTTCATCATCATTGAGCTCCAATCTGTTCCTTAGCTTCTCGAACTCTTCATAGTACTCCTCTACTGATCTGGTACCCTGCTTAAGAGTACGAAACGACGTTGCAAGTCCGTATGAAAGTAAGGTGGAACAGACCTTTGTCGCATGACATCCTTCATGTCGACCCATGAGTCTATTGTCCTCATTCTTTTCCTCCTTCTGTCAGATACCTCACGATCCCACCAGATGAGGGCATTGTCCGTGAGTTGTGCTACTGCCATTGAGACTCTCCTAGGCCCTGGTTGGTTGTAATGATCAAAGATATGATCCATTCTTCTCTTCCAATCTAGGTAAGCCTCGGGGTCTACTTTTCCTACAAAACTTGGAGGAGTTAGCTTAACATCAGGATGAGTTACCCGGTTTTAGGTGTGTTCATCTCCATCCGCATGATGTCTAGGAGGCATCCTTGGTCTCTGGCGAAGACCATATGGCTCGAAGCCATCATCTTCTGCCTCTGGTTGCCGTGGAGGTCCTCTCGGCCTATGGTTATAGTTATGAGGTTGTGTGTCCTCATCTCCATCTGGCTGGGGTTCCTCCTGTTCGTGCCATGTCCTAAGGTGCTCAAGACCCTCAGGATGGTCTTGCTCAGCTCTCACGTGCCTTATGGCCTGGAATCTCACCGGTCTTTCCACGTGCTCCAACCTCTCGCCTATTGATGCGAGTTGTGTTTGGAGAGTGGTGAACATGGCCATCATGGCTTCGGTTGCTTCTCTATTTTCTTCTGCCATTGCGTACTACAAAGATAGAAGACAAGTTATGCTACTCCTAAATTGTTAGGAGGGTTTTCTTTTTATAAGGGATTAAAAAAATGCAAAAAGGAAAATTCTAAGGAATGGAAAATTCGAATATATGGAGATTTGAATAGAAGGTAATTTTCTTGACAACTATTGCTAGCTGTCCAATTCGAAATCTTTTTGTATTTTTCCAATTTTCTTTTTCTTTTCTTTTTCTTTTCTTTTCCTTTTCTTTTAATTTAACTTAAAATAATAGATATATGATTCTAACAAAAAGGAAAGTCGAATATAGCAATGCAAGAATGATTCTAGAACCTAGTGATGCACGTAGGAGCTAGATGCACTCGGTATGAACTTAGATGTTATATTTTTTTTTCTGGAATGAAACTTAAACTAATGCAAGAACAAGAAACAAGACAAGCTAAAGGATAGAAACAATCTGGTTTAGGAGCTTGGGCTGTTTGGAGAAGGTTAGGTGAGAGACTCGACCTTAGACTTCTTGGATAGGGGTTTTTGGGTTGGTATTCGATGGAAAGGTGAAGTGAACCACACGAGGGGTGATGAACTTCGTGATAAATCACAAACTTAGAGCTAGGAGGGCTGGTCTCAACTAGATTCTAAGCGCACAAGATTCTTGAGAGAAAACTTGTTGGAAGAAAAGTTCTACTTTATTAATATCAAAAAGGTTGTCGAACTACAATGCTGGAAGGAGCCTTATTAATATGCTCAACAGCTTGACCTACTAGGGTCGACTCAAATAAGAAAAGGAAAATTTACAAAAGTGCACAAAAGGAAAAGATACAAAAGTGTATAATCGAAAAAGGACCTATTCCTAAAATGTCTTTGACTCAATAAATGTAAATATTCTAGATCCTACCCTGCAAAACAGAAAGAGGAAAATATTCTTATTGAAAACTTACCTTACTTACCTCACAGCCAAGAAATGGAAGGTGGCCATCCTTGTGGCATGCACGCGCCTTGCTCCTAGTCTTCGACTTGGAGTAGGGTTAAGAATCTTTAGGCCCTGACCTCTCTTGCCACTAAAGCCCAAGTCTCTGATGTTCCTTTTGTTGTTGAGAAGCCTTTGGACTCTTCCTTGCACTTCTGGCCCATTGCCCTTAGTCGATCTTCCTCTAGGAGCTTGTCGACCCATAAGCTTAATTTGTGGAAGAGTGCCCTTGATCTGCTTCTTGTTATTGTTCCTTGAGGTACCACTGGTGTAGAGACTTCCTCTAGATGAATGTCCTGGAGCTGGTAGCTCATCTGGTCCGTGTCTTCTTGTGTAGAAGTGGAAATCACGTGTACTCAGCTGGATTGTGCGAGGTACTGGCCGGAATGCCTTCAGGGCCGGCCAAGTTGATCCTGGAGTCGGTGGCGTCACCAAGGGGACCGGCGGTGTCATCCACGTCGCCACCAAGTGTGCCGGAAGCTTGGGCCTCTCCGCCGGCAATGCTGACCGGTCTGGTCCTATTGGTCGAGGGTCCGGCGGTACTGCTTGGTCCGGCAGACGTGCCAAATGGCTCGGCTGTCTCGGGCAAGCTTCCTGGTCGGCCAGTATGGTCTCCTGGCTGGATGTACGACCTGATGAATGAGGCTTATGAATGAAGCATAATGCATCGCGTCACGAAGTTTCGGATAGATTGGATTACTTTGAAGCTTTTTCATAGCTATTTCGATTTTAAATTTTCTCACAATATAGAAAATTGAGCTAGCTTAATGTGGGTGTTGGATTCGCGTCATTTTGAAATCTAAATCAAAAGTTAAAAACGACTTAGTGCGGACATGTCAAGTTGATCAGCTAGTTAAAATGATCATTCTAAACTGATCATTGGTGCTCATTGAGTAAAGGCTTATAAATGAAGCATATTTCAAGACATCACACATTTTTGGATTACTTGGGCTCTTGAGCTCTAAATAAAAAGTTAAGTAGAATTTAGTGTGGACATGTCAAGTTTAGCACCTAGTTAAAATGATCATTCTAAACTGATCATTGTTGCTCCTTGAGAAAAGGCTTACAAATGAAGCATAATGCATGGCATCACACATTTTGGGATAGATTGGATTACTTGGAAGCTTTTTCGTAGCTATTTCTGTGTTAAATTGTGTCACAATATAGAAAATTGAGCTAGGTTAACGTGGGCATTGGATTCGTGTCATTATGAACTCTAATTCAAAAGTTACGGACGATTTAGGGTAGACATGTTAAATAGATCGGCCAGTTAAAATGATCTGTACTCTTTGAGAAAAGGCTTAATTATTAATGAAGTAGAATGCAGGGCATCACGCAATTTGGGATATATTGCATTACATTGAGGCTTTGTCTAGCTCTTTCAGTCTCAGATGTTGTAACAATATGGAAAATTGAGCTACCTTAATGTAGGCATTGGATTCGTGTCAACTTGAGCATTAAATAAAAAGTTAAAAATAATTTAGTGTGGACATGTCAAGTTGAGCAGCTAGTTAAAATAATCATTCTAAACTGATCATTGGTGCTCATTGAGTAAAGACTTATAAATGAAGCATAATGCAGGGCGTCACGTAGTTTGGGATACATTGGATTACTGAGAGGATTTGTCGTATCTCTTTTAGTTTCCAATGTTGTCACAATATGGAAAATTGAGCTAGGTTAACATGGGCGTTGGAGTCATGTCATTTTGAGATCTAAATCAAAACCTAAAAATGATTTATTGCGGACATGTCAATTTGATCAGCTAGTTAAAATGATCATTCTAAACTGATAATTGGTGCTGATTGAGTGAAGGCTTATAAATGAAGCATATTTCATGACAACACACATTTTTCGATTACTTGGGCTCTTGAGCTCTAAATAAAAAGTGAAATAGAATTTAGTGTGGACATGTCAAGTTTAGCACCTAGTTAAAATGATCATTCTAATTTGATCATTGGTGCTCCTTGCGTAAAGGCCTACGAATGATGTATAATGCATGACATCACGCATTTTGGGATAGATTGGATTACTGGAAGCTTCTTTTTAGCTATTTCGGTCTTAAATTTTGTCACAATATAGAAAATTGAGCTACCTTAACGTGGGCATTGGATTCGTGTCATTATGAACTCTTAATCAAAAGTTACAGATGATTTAGTGTAGACATGTGAAATAAATTGGTCAGTAAAAATGATCATTCTAAACTGATCACTGGTGCTCCTTCAGTAAAGGCTTATAAATGAGGCATAAAGCATGGCATTATGTAGTTTGGGATACAAAAGATTACCTCGAAGCTTTTTTGTAACTCTTTAAGTCTGAAATGTTGTCACAATATGGAAAGTCTAGCAAGCTTAACGTGCGCATTGGATTCATGTAATTTTGAGCACTAAATCAAAAGTTAAAAACGATTTATCGCAAACGTGTCAAGGTTATCAGCTAGTTAAAATGATCATTCTAAACTGATTATTGGTTCTCCTTGAGTAAAGCCTTATAAATAAAGCGTAATGCATAGCATTACAGATTTTGGGATAGATTGGATTAGTTGTAGGCTTTGTTGTAGCTATTTTGGTATTAAATTTTGTAACAATATAGAATATTCATCTAGCTTAACGTGGGTGTTGGATTCGTGTCACTCTGAACTCTACATCAAAAGTTACGGACGATTTATGTCAAATTGATCGGCCTGTTAAAATGATAATTCTAAACTTATCATTGGTGCTCCATCAGTAAAGGCTTATAAATGAAACATAATGCATGCCATTTCGTAGTTTTGGGTACATTGGATTACTTGTACGCTTTGTCGTAGCTTTTTCATTCTCAAATGTTGTCACAATATGAAAAACTTAACTAGCTTAACGTGGGTGTTGGATTCATGTAATATTGACCTCTAAATAAAAAGTTAAAAATGATTTAGTGTGGACGTGTCAAGTTGATCGACAAGTTATAATAATCATTTTAAATTGATCATTGGTGCGCCTTGAGTAAAGCTTTATAAATGAAGCATAATGCATGACATCAAGCATTTTGGGATAGATTGGATTACTGGGAGGCTTATTCATAGCTCTTTTAGTCTAAAATGATGTCACAATATAGAAAATTGAGGTAGCTTAACGTTGGAGTTCGCTTATGTCATATTGAGCTTTAAATAAAAAAGTTAAATACAATTTAGTTTTGACATGTCAAGTTGATCGGCCACTAATAATCATCATTTTAAACTGATCATTGGTGCTCCATGAGTAAAGACTTATAAATGAAGCATAACGCATGTCATCACGCATTTTGGGACAAATTGGATTACTGGAAGGCTTAGTCGTAGCTTTTTCAGTCCAAAATGAGGTCACAATATGGAAAATTGAGCTAGATTAACGTGGGAGTTGGGTTCATGTCATATTGAGCTCTAAACAAAAAGTTAAAGACGATTTAGTTTGTACATGTCAAGTTGATCGGCCAGTTATAACAATCATTTTAAACTGATCATTGGCGTACTTGAGTAAAGGCTTATAAATGAAGCATAATGCATGACATCACACATTTTGGGATATATTGGATTAGTGGGAGGCTTATTCATAGCTCTTTCAGTCTAAAATGTTGTCACAATATGGAAAATTGAGCTAGCTTACCATGGCAGTTAGATTCATGTCATCTTGAGCTCTAAATAAAAAGTTAAAGACGATTTAGTGCAGACATGTCAAGTTGATCAGCTTGTTAAAATTATCATTCTAAAGTGATCATTGGTGCTCATTGAATAAATGCTTATAAATGAAGCATATTTCATGACATCACACCTTTTTGGATTACTTAGGCTCTTGAGCTCTAAATAAAAATTTAAAGGGAATTTAGTGTGGGCGTGTGAAGTTGAGCACCTAATTAAAATGATCATTCTAAACTGATAATTGGTGCTCATTGTGTAAAGGCTTATAAATGCAGCATAATGCATGATATCATACAGTTTGGGATAGAATGCATTACATTGAGGCTTTGTCTTACTCTCTCAGTCTTAAATGTTGTAACACAATGGAAAATTGAGCTAGCTTAACTACGGTGTTGGATTCATGTAAAGTTGATCGGCCAGTTAAATTGATCATTCTAAATTGATCATTCGTGCTCCTTGAGTAAAGGTTTATATATGAAGAAGAATGCATGGCATCACGCAATTTGGGATAGATTGCATTACTTTGAAGCTTTGTCTAGCTCTTTCTGTCTCAAATGTTGTAACAATATGAAAACTTGAGCTAGCTTAATGTGGGCGTTGGATTCGTGTCATATTAAGCTTTAAATAAAAAGTTAAAGATAATTTAGTGTGGATATGTCAAGTTGAGCAGCTAGTTAAAATTGTCATTCTAAACTGATATTTGGTGCACATTGAGTAAAGGCTTATAAATAAAGCATAATGCAGGGCATCACGCTGTTT
Source organism: Pugionium cornutum (assembly GCA_018901935.1). Classification (NCBI taxonomy): domain Eukaryota; kingdom Viridiplantae; phylum Streptophyta; class Magnoliopsida; order Brassicales; family Brassicaceae; genus Pugionium; species Pugionium cornutum. The sequence continues at coordinate 25,779,525 of CM032160.1, forward strand.
GGGATACATTGAACTACTTAGAGGCTTTTTCATAACTCCTTAAGTCTGAAATGTTGTCAGAATATGGAAAGTTGAGCAAGCTTAACGTGGATGTTGGATTCATGTAATTTTGAGCACTAAATCCAATGTTAAAAACGATTTACTGGAGACATGTCAAGTTGATCAGCTAGTTAAAATGATCATTCTAAACTGATCATTGGCGCTCCTTGAGTAAAGCCTTATAAATGAAGCATAATGCATAGCATTACTGATTTTTGGATATATTGGATTACTTGAAGTCTTTGCCAAGCTATTTCGGTCTTAAATTTTGTCACAATATAGAAAATATACCTAGCTTAACGTGGGCGCTGGATTTGTGTCACTCTAAACTCTAAATAAAAAGTTACAGATGATGTAGTGTGGACATTTCAAATTGATCGGCCTGTTAAAATGATCATTCTAAACCTATCATTCGTGTTCCTTGAGTAAAGTCTTATAAATGAAGAAGAATGCATGGCATCACGCAAAATGGGATAGATTGCATTACTGTGAGGCTTTCTCTAGATTTTTCAGTCTCAAATGTTGTAACAGTATGGAAAATTGAGCAAGCTTAACTTGGGCATTGGATTCATGTCATCTTGAGCTTTCAATAAAAAGTTAAAGAGAATTTAGTGTGGAGATGTCAAGTTGAGCGGCTAGTTAAAATAATCATTCTAAACTGATCATTGGTACTCATTGAGTAAAGGCTTATAAATGAAACATAATTCAGGGCATCACACAGTTTAGGATACATTGGATTACATAGAGGCTTTGTCGTTGTTCTTTTAGTCTCTACTGTTGTCACAATATGGAAAATTGCGCTAGCTTAACATGGGCGTTGGACTCATGTCAGTTTGAGCTCTAAATCAAAAGTTAAAAAGGATTTAGTGCGGACATTTCAAGTTTATCATCTAGTTAAAATGATCATTCTAAACTGATCATTGGTGCTCATTGAGTAAAGGCTTGTAAATGAAGCATATTTCATGACATCACACATTTTTGGATGACTTGGGCTCTTGAGCTCTAAATAAAAAGTTAAAGAGAATTTAGTGTGGACATGTCAAGTTGAGCACCTAGTTAAAATGACCATCGTAAACTCATCATTGATGCTCCTTGAGTAAAGGCTTATAAATGAAGCATAATGCATGGTATCATGCATTTTGGGATACATTGGATTACTTAGACGCTCGGTAGTACCTATTTTGGTCTTAAATTTTGTCACAATATAGAAAAATGAGCTAGCTGAAAGTGCACGTTGGATTTATGTCATTCTGAACTCTAAATCAAAAGTTACGACGATTTAGTGTTGACATGTGAAATTGATCGATGAGTTAAATTAATCATTTTAAACTAATCATTGGTGCTCCTTCAGTAAATGCTTATAAATGAAGTATAATGCATGACATCTCATAGTTTGGGATACATTGGATTACTGGGAGGCTTATTCATAGCTCTTTTAGTCTAAAATATTGTCACAATATAGAAAATTGAGGTACTTAACGTTGGAGTTCGATTATGTGATATTGAACTCTAAATAAAGAGTTAAAGACCATTTCGTTTGGACATGTAAAGTTGATCGGCCAGTTATAACAATCACTTGAAACAGATCATTGGTGTCCTTGAGTAAAGGCTTATAAATGAAGCATAATGCATGACATCACGCATTTTGGGATAGATTGGATTACTGGGAGGCTTATTCGTAGCTCTTTCAGCCTAAAATGTTGTCACAATATGGAAAATTGAGCCAGTTTAACGTGGGAGTTGGATTCATGTCATCTTGAGCTCTAAATAAAATGCTAAAGACGATTTAGTGCGGACATGTCAAGTTGATCAGCTAGTTAAAATGATCATTCTAAAGTGATCATTGGTGTTCATTGAGTAAATGCCTATAAATGAAGCATATTTCATGGCATCACACATTTTTGGATTACTTAGGCTCTTGACCTGTAAATAAAAAGTTAAAGAGAATTTAGTGTGGACATGTCAGGTATCACCTAATTAAATGTTCATTCTAAATTAATAATTGGTGCTTATTGTGTAAAGGCTTATAAATGAAGCATAATGCTTGACATCATGCAGTTTCGGATAGATAGCATTACACTGAGGCTTTGTCTAGCTCTCTCTGTCTCAAATTTTGTCACAAAATGGAAACTTGAGCCAGCATAACTACGGCGTTGGATTCATGTCAAGTTGATCGGCCAGTTAAAATGATCCTTCTAAATTGACCATTGGTGCTCCTTGAGTAAAGGTTTATAAATGAAACATAATGCAGGGCATCACGCTGTTTGGGATTCATTGAATTACTTAGAGGCTTTTTCATAACTCCTTAAGTCTGAAATGTTTTCATAATATGGAAAGTTGAGCAGGCTTAACGTGGGTGTTGGATTCATGTACTTTTGAGCACTAAATCGAAAGTTAAAAACGATTTAGTGCAGACATGTCAAGTTGCTAAGTTAGTTAAAATTATTATTCTAAATTCATCATAGGCACTCCTTGAGTAAAGCCTTATAAATGAAGCATAATGCATAGCATTACGGATTTTGGGATAGATTGGATTAGTTGAAGGCTTTGTCGTAGCTATTTCGGTCTTAAATTTTGTCACAATATAGTAAATATAGCTACCTTAACGTGGGCGTTGGATTCATGTACTCAAAACTCTAAATCAAAAGTGACAGAAAATTTAGTGTGGACATTTCAAATTAATCGGCTGGTTAAAATGATCATTCTAAACCTATCATTCGTGCTCCTTGGGTAAAGGCTTATAAATGAGGAAAAATGCATGGCATCATGCAATATGGGATAGATTGCATTACTGTGAGGCTTTGTCTAGATTTTTCTGTCTCAAATGTTGTAAAAATATGGAAAATTGAGCAAGCTTAACTCGGGCGTTGGATTCGTGTCATCTTGAGATTTAAATAAAAAGTTAAAGAGAATTTAGTGTGGACATGTCAAGTTGAGCGGCTAGTTAAAATAATCATTCTAAACTGATCATTGGTGCTCTTTGAGTAAAGGCTTATAAATGAAACATAATGCAGGGCATCACGCAGTTTAGGATACATTGTATTACATAGAGGCTTTGTCGTAGTTCTTTTTGTCTCAAATGTTGTCACAATATGGAAAATTCAGCTCGCTCAACATGGGCATTGGATTCATGTCTTTTGAGCTCTAATTGAAAAGTTAAAAACGATTTAGTGCAAACATTTCATGTTTATCAGCTAGTTAAAATGATCATTATAAACTGATCATTGGTGCTCATTGAGTAAAGGCTTGTAAATGAAGCATATTTCATGACATCACACATTTTTGGATAACTTGGGCTCTTGAGCTCTATATACTAAGTTAAAGAGCATTTATTGTGTACATGTCAAGTTGAGCACCTCGTTAAAATGATCATTGTAAACACATCATTGATGCTCCTTGAGTAAAGGCTTATAAATAAAGCATAATGCATGGTGTCACGCATTTTGGGATACATTGGATTACTTAGAGGCTCGGTAGTACCTATTTTGGTCTTAAATTTGGTCACAATATAGAAAATTGAGCTAGCTGAATGTGCGCATTGGATTCGTGTCATTCTGAACTCTAAATCAAAAGTTACGACGATTTATTGTTGACATGTGATATTGATCAGCGAGTTTAATTAATGATTTTAAACTGACCATTGGTGCTCCTTCAGTAAATGCTTATAAATGAAACATAATGCATGAGATCTCACAGTTTGGGATACATTGGATTACTTGTAGGCTTTCTCGTACCTTTTTCATTCTCAAATTTTGTCACAATATGGAAAATGGAGCTAGCTTAACGTGGGCGATTGATTCATGTCATATTGAGCTCTAAATAAAAAGTAAATACAATTTATTGTGGACATGTCAAGTTGATCGGCCAGTTATAATAATCATTTTAAACTGATCATTGATGCTCCTTGAGTAAAGGCTTATAAATGAAGCATAATGCATGACATCATGCATTTTGAGATAGATTGGATTACTGTAGTAGTAGCTATTTCATTATAAAATGTTGTCACAATATGGGAAATTGAGCTAGCTTAACGTGGGAGTTGCATTTATGTCATATTGAGCTCTAAATAAAAAGTTAAAGATGATTTAGTGTGGACATGTCAAGTTGATCGGCTAGTTACAATAATCATTTCAAATCTATCATTGGTTCTCCTTGAGTAAAGGCTTATAAATGAAGCATATTTCATGACATCACACATTTTTGGATTACTTGGGCTCTTGAGCTTTAAATAAAAAGTTAAAGAGAATTTAGTATGGACATGTTAAGTTTAGCACCTAGTTAAAATGATCATTCTAAACTGATCATTGATGCTCCTTGAGTAAAGGCTTATAAATGAAGCATAATGCAGGGCATCACGCAGTTTGGGATACATTGAATTACTTGGAGGCTTTGTCTTAGCTCTTTTAGTCTCAAATCTTGTAACAATATGGAAAATTGAGCTAGTTTAATGTGGGCGTTCGATTCGTGTTATCTTGAGCTTCAAACTGAGTTGGCTTAACGTGCGCATTGGATTCATGTCATTCTAAACTCTAAACCAAGTTGATCGGCGAGATAAAATGATCATTCTAAACTAATCATTGGTGCTCCTCGAGTGAAGGCTTATAAATGAAGCAGAATGCATGGCATCACACAATTTGGGATATATTGCATTACTTTAAGGCTTTTTTCTAGCTCCTTCTGTCTCAAATGTTGTAATAGTATTGAAAATATAGCTACCTTAACGTGAGTGGTTAATTCGTGTCATCTTGAGCTTTAATTAAAAAGTTAAAGAGAATTTAGTGTGGACATGTGATGGGGACATCAGTTCGTATGGCTGGACAGGAGACCAGACTGGCCGACCAGGGAGTGATACAAACCTCGATTCAAGGCTTATATGCACGTGGGCTGTTTTGAGAAGGTTAGGTGAGAAACTCGACCTTAGACTTCTTGGGGTTTTTGGGTTGGTATTCGATGGAGGGGTGAAGTGAACCACACGAGAGGTGATGAACCTCGTGATAAATCACAAACTTAGAGCTAGGAGGGCTGGTCTCAACTAGGTTCTAAGCGCACAAGTCTCTTATGAGAGAAAGCTTGTAGGAAAAAGTTCTACTTTATTAATAATCAAAAAGGTTGTTGAACTACAATGCTGGAAGGAGCCTTATTAATATGCTCGACAGCTTGACCTTCTAGGGTCGACTCAAATAAAGAAAAGGAAAGTTTACAAAAGTGCACAAATGGAAAAGATACAAAAGTGTATAACCGAAAAAGGACCTATTCCTAAAATGTTCTTGACTCAAAAATGTAAAGAATCTAGATCCTACCCTGCAAAACAGAAAGAGGCATATATTCGAATTGAAACTTACCTTACTTACCTCACGGCCAAGAAATGGAAGGTGGCCGTCCTTGTGGCATGCACGCGCCTTGCTCCTAGTCTTCGACTTGGAGTAGGGTTAAGAATCTTTGGGCCCTGACCTCTCTTGCCACTAAAGCCCAAGTCTCTGATGTTCCTTGTGTTGTTGAGAAGCCTTGGGACTCTACTTGGCTCTTCTGGCCCATTGTCCTTAGCTGATCTTCCTCTAGGAGCTTGTCCACCCATAAGCTGAATTTGTGGAAGAGTGCCCTTGATCTGCTTCTTGCCATTGCTCCTTGAGGTACCACTGGTGTAGATACTTCTTCTAGGTGCATGTCCTGGAGCTGGTAGCTCATTTGGTCCGAGTCCTCTTGTGTGGAAGTGGAAATGCGTGTGTACTCGGCTGGATCGGCTGTACCGGCTGGATTGTGCGCGGTACTGGCCGGGATGCCTTCAGGACCGGCCAAATTGATCCCGGAGTCGGCGGCACCACCAAGGGGACCGGCGGTGTCATCCACGTCGCCACCAAGTGTGCCGGAAGCTTGGGCCTCTCCGCCGGAAATGCTGGTTGGTCTTGTCCTATTGGTCGAGGGTCCGGCGGTACTGCTTGGACCGGCAGGCGTGCCAGATGGCCCGGCTGTCTTGGGCAAGCTTCCTGGTCGGCCAGTCTGTCTCCTGGCTGGACATACCTGATGTCCTCATCATCCCCTCCCTCTTCAGTAGGTTTGACCTCAAAACTGGTTCATCTGCATGGAAAGGGGCTAAGTCAGTTACGTTGAACGTGTTGGACACATTAAACTCACCTGGAAGCTCGATCCGGTAGGCGTTGTTGTTGATCCTCTCCAGCACTCTGAATGGTCCATCTCCTCTTGGTGCTAGCTTGGAACTCCTTAGGTTGGGAACCTCTCCTGCCGTAAGTGTACCCACACCCAATCGCCTGGCTGAAAAATCACCTCATTTCTTCCCTTGTTGGCATGAGTCACGTACTGTCCGGTCCTCTTTTCCTAGTTCTCTGCTACCTTCTGGTGTAACTTCTTTATGAACTCCGCCTTGGATGCTCCTTTGAGTTTGGTCATCTCTGCTGGTGGCAGTGGCGTTTGCTCCAATGGGGTGAGAGGGTTGAAGCCATATACTAATTCAAATGGTGTCTTCTTGGTTGCTGAGTGCACGGCTCGGTTGTGAGCAAACTCTATGAATGGCAGGCACTCCACCCAAGTCTTTAGGTTCTTCCCTAGTGTAGTCCTGAGAAGAGTTGATAGTGTCCTGTTGACAACTTCAGTTTGGCCATCGGTTTGAGGATGGCAGGTGGTATAGAAGAGTAGCTTCGTGCCTAGCTTCCTCAAAAGGGTCCTCCAGAAGTGGCTGAGGAACGATGGTCCTTGGCACTCCATGAAGCCGTCCTATCTCCCTGAAGAACAGCTCAGCTGTTTGCGTTGCATCATTGACATTGGCACATGGAATGAAGTGTGCCATCTTGGAGAATCTGTCCACCACTACAAAGATTGCATCTTTGTGGTTGATCTTGGGCAGGCCTAGAACGAAGTCCATTGAGATGTCCACCCATGGATGTGTTGGTATGGGCAGTGGGAGATACAACCCGTGAGGTTGCACTCGGGACTTTGCCTTCTTGCAAGTGATGCATCTTGCACAATTAGCTTCTACTGTCCTCTTGATGTGTGGCCAGTAGAAGTGCTCTTTGACCACTGCTAGAGTCTTGTCGACACCAAAGTGTCCCATGAGTCCTCCTCCATGAGCTTCTAGGATGATAAGCTCCCTTAATGATCCTTGTGGTATGCACAACCTTCTCTCTCGGAACAAGAATCCTTCATGGATATAAAACTTGCCATGACTCCCTGTGCCACACTCCTTGTAGCTCTCAGCAAAGTCAGGATCATCCTTGTATAGCTCCTTGATGTGCTCGAACCCTAGGACCTTTGCCTCCATGGTGGATATCAAGGCAAACCCTCTTGATAGTGCATCGGCTACCACATTATCTTTGCCCTTCTCGTACTTGATGACGTACGGGAAGGTCTCTATGAACTCCATCCACCTGGCATGTCTCCTCTTGAGATTGGTTTGCCCTCTGAGGTGTTTGAGAGTCTCGTTATCAGTGTGGATCACAAACTCTTTGGACAGCAAGTAATGCTGCCAAGTCTCCAATGCTCGGACAAGGGCATAAAGCTCCTTGTCATAAGTGGGGTAGTTCAGTGAGGCACCACCTAGCTTCTCACTGAAGTATGCCACTGGTCTCCCTCCTTGGGTTAGCACTGCTCCTATGCCTATTCCAGAGGCATCACACTCCACTTCAAACGTCTTGTTGAAGTCGGGCAGGACTAGCACTGGTGCATGTGTAAGGCTGTCCTTCAAGGCTTGGAATGCCATCTCCTGCCCCAGCTGAATCCCATGTTCTTCTTCACTACTGCCGTCAATGGTGAGGCAATATTGCTGAAGTTAGGCACGAATCTCCTATAGAAGCTGGCCAGTCCGTGGAAGCTCCTTACTTGGCTGATGTTGCCTGGTGTTGGCCATTCTTGTATGGCTCGAATCTTCTCTTCATCAACCTGTAGGCCCTGTGAACTTACAACAAAAACTAAACAGACAAGTTTATCAGTACAAAAGATGCACTTCTTGAGATTGGCATAAAGCTCTTCTTGTCGAAGGGTTTTAAGTACCATCTCAAGATGTGTGAGGTGTTCCCGTAGGCACTTACTATAAACTAATATATCATCAAAGTAAACCACTACAAACTTACTGATGTACGCCCTAAGAACTTGGTTCATAAAGCGCATGAAGGTGCTTAGGGCATTAGTCAAGCCGAATGGCATGACTGTCCATTCGTACAGCCCTTGCCTTGTCTTGAAAGCAGTCTTCCATTCATCACCTTCCTTCATCCTGATCTGGTGGTATCCACTCTTGAGGTTTATCTTGGAGAAGACCGTGGCTCCACTCAGCTCATCTAGCATGTCATCCAGCCATGGTATTGGATGGCGGTACTTGACTGTGATGTTGTTGATTGCTCGGCAGTCCACGCACATTTGCCAAGTCCCATCCTTCTTGGGCACTAGTAGCACTGGTACGGCACATGGACTGAGGCTCTCTCGAACATATCCTTTCTCCAGGAGCTCCTTGACTTGCTTCTCAAGCTCCTTGGACTCCTCTGGACTCATCCGGTAGGCTGGCCGGTTGGGCAGGGCTGCTCCGGGCACTAGATCAATCTGGTGTTCTATGCCACGTAAAGGAGGCAAGCCTGCTGGTATCTCCTCTGGAAATACATCCTGGAACTTGTTGAGGAGAGTTGCTACTTCAGGAGGTAGCTCTACCTGTTCTTTCTATACTCAACACTTCCTTGAAAACCATTAGTAACATTAAATCCTTGAGGCTAAAGCTCTCCGGACATGGCTTGGTTGAATAAGAAAATTAGACTTGATAAGTTTCTTTTCCTTACTCATTTGGAGTTGTAGCTCATGTACCTGGGCAGGTGTAAGAGGAGCTAGGCTGACCTTTCTCTTGTCATGCACGAAAGTGTAGAGATTGGTTCGGCCATCATGCCTGGTCTCCTTGTCAAACTGCCATGGCCTTCCTAGCAGAAGATGGCCAGCTTGCATGGGCACCACGTCGCGCACGACTTGGTCTTGGTACTTGCCCACACTGAATGGCACAGTGACTTGCTCATGGATCTTGAGCTCCACTTTGTCATCCAGCCATCTCAGTCTATATGGTCGAGGATGCCTTGTCTTCTCTAGACCTAGCTTATCAACCATATATGCACTAGCAGCGTTAGTGCAAGAACCACCATCTATGATAAGGTTACATACCTTGCCCTTGATGGTGCAACGGCTGTGGAAGATGTTCTCCCTTTGGATGGTCTCTGAAGGATCCACCATTGCACTGAGGATCCGCCTAGTGACCAGCACTTCCCCCACATCAGGGTACTCAATGTCACCATATTCTCCTTCTGGTTCATATTCCTCTTCATCTTGGGACTCATATTCTCCTGCCTCCGTAATCAGCATGACTCGGTTGTTTGGGCACTCCCTTGAGATGTGTCCACGTCTCCTGCACTTGAAACAAGTTATGTCACGTGATCTTTGAGGTTAGAAGACTTACCAGGCTCTCTCTGGTCACGGGTGGGTTCAGGAGGCTTGCTCTTGAACCTCGACTCGATCTCTACGCTTTTGCCTTTGTCTACGGTCTTAGGCATATTGCTTGGTGCCCAAGGTGTCTTAGGCTTGCTGCGGATGTCTTGGCTCTTACGTTTGATGTGCTGCTCAGCTTGCACAGATAGGTGGA